>JAJIBD010024464.1:0-65984 GCA_021461705.1 Cryptotis parvus
CTGGAACAGGAGTCTTGAGTGCTGGAACAGGTGTCGGGAACATCGGTGTGGTATCTTGAACTCTGGAACAGGAGTCTTGAGCGCCGGAGCAGGTGTCCGGAACATCGGTGTGATATCTTGAACTCTGGAACAGGAGTCTTGAGCGCTGGAGCAGGTGTCTGGAACATCGGTGTGGCGCCTTGCAGGGCTTCTTCAGCAAGGGAACATTGGCACCGTAACTGTACCTGTAGCTTAGGCGAGACAAAAACACTTTTCGAGGTTAATCACAAGTAGAGATTTTAAGGCTTTGTAGGGATCCAAGTCTGGGATGGAGAGAAGAATATAAAGAAGCTCCAACATGGGTGGAGCAGGGAAATAAGTATGAGAATTGATGATTTTAAAATTGATAAATCTAGTGGATCAGCAGTGGAGTTGATGAATGTAATAGAGGTTTGTAGTGGTCAGAAATTGAGAAGGTAGTAGTTGAGACATAACATAGACACAACATTAATCACAAACATAATGGTGGCCACCACATGCACACACACGCACACATACATTTGATCGATCAATATCTTACAGCTGTATATGTGACCCATTTAGGGTGATAAATGGTAACGAGTCAAGCGCTCATAAATATAAAGCCGGCAAATGATGGTGAGAAAGTGTCTTTTCCTGTGAATAGAGCATTGGGAAAAGTTAGTTTTGCAAATTATTAAATTTTTAGCGAGCACTGTTTTAGGAGTCTCGGAGTATTGAGCACTGTAGCGCAGGTTTACTGGATTCGAATATCTCATCCTGTGAACAGAATCATTAGAAAAAACAATTTTTTATTGATTTAGCAAACATTTTTGTAATGAGCACTGTGATCACAGTCCACCCATTTTTCCACCTTTTTTTTTTTTTTTTTGTAAGAAAGAAAATATTTAGGCTGTAAGGCAAGATATTAGACATGAACCATGATCACAGACTGCAAAACAAGATCATTATTAAAAGGAACCAATCCAGGAAGTTTAAACAGCAACTTGCAATTTAAAATTTAAGACTTTATATTGAATGAATTAGTTGTTTTTTGATTCTTGGAGAATTCTAGTCTTAACAAGTCGCAGAGGGACCCAGAGTTTCTTGGCAGGGTTATCGCCTGTAGAAATGAAAGCATAGCCTCTTCCCGAATGAGGAGGTGACCTGCAATCCATTTATCATCAATTTTCACCCAGATAGGTGAATTGACTGTTTTTTGAGTTTGCATATCTTCTTGAAAGTGACGCTCAGCCGCGGTATAGGGATCTCCTTGAGGTATATTTAAGAAGTTTAAGGTGAATAATGTTAAAGATAAAGAATCCATTGGAGGCATGCTTGTTTTTCGTTGCTTTAATAGCTGAGTTTTAAGCTGCTCTGTGGGCACGCCCAACTATTCCTTGTCCTTGTGGATTATATGGAATTCCTGTAATATGTTTGATCTGCCATTCCTCGCAAAAGGATTTGAAGGTTTTGCTGGTGTAAGCAGGACCATTATCTGTTTTTATGGTATGGGGAATACCCATGACGGAGAAGCACTGGAGTAAAAATGAACAAACAGATTTAGCTCTTTCAGACGCCATAGGAACAGCCCATATGAACCGGGAATATGTATCGATGACCACATGAAGGAAAGGTTTCTTGGGAAATAAGTTAGTATGAGTTATATCCATCTGCCACAATTGGTTTGTCTGTAAACCTCGAGGATTTGCCCCTGCTAACATGAGATGTACAATGTAAAGGAGCACAGACAGGACAGTTGCGGACAATTTGTCTAGCTTGTCTCCATGGGATGCCATGGTGTACATGAAGGCGGCGGGCATTTGTATGTAGAGTCTGGTGCTCTTCCTCAGCTGATTTAAATACTGGTGCTGCCAAGAGATCTGCTGCTTCGCTTCCTCGAACCATTGGCCCGGGAGTCGGCTGTGAGAACGGATGTGGAGATGTATATAGGGAATGTTCTATTTCGGAGGAGATCTTGTAGTTTATGGAGCAGCTCCTGAATTATAGGATTATGGGCATTTAAAGAAGCAGTGACAATTCCAGGAAATAAACCAACTACATATGCAGAATCACTCACCACATTACATGGGCCAGATATATGGGATAGTAAATGTATCAGGGTGGCGAGTTCCACTTGTTGGGCAGATTTATAATTTGTATGCACAGTAGTGGTCAACGAAGGACCTGTAACTCCACCCCTTCCTGATGAGGAGCCATCAATATAATACACTGGAGCATCAGGAATGGGAGAGGAGCGGACAATGGTGGAAATTACAAAAGGTGTCCTTTTCAGAAATTCCCAGGTTTTTCCAGCTGGGTAATGATAAGATATTTCTCCTGAAAAATCAGCTAAAGCTCTCTGAAGGATTTCACTGAGTGGTAAAACAGCTTCAATTTCTTTTTAGGGTCAGGTAGTACAATTACATGGGGATCATGTCCAAGTAATACTTGGGTTCTTGATCTTCCCTTAATTATAAGGTTAGCTATCATCTCAAGGTAAGGTGTAGCAGTACGATTCTGCTTGTTATGTAAGTAAACCCATTCTAACGGTCCAGATAATTGGGCTATAGCAGCAGTTGGAGACTCGGGAGTGTTGAAGACCAAGAACCATACCTTTTCTCCGGGATTAAATCTGGAGAGGTAAGATTTTTGAAGCCGATTCATGAAAAAAATCTAATTCCTTCTGAGCTTTAGGAGTTAGCTGCCTTGGGCTATTTAGAGCAGGATCACCTTCAAGGGTGTGGAACAGGTTACTGAGCTCACAGTTAGGAATACCAAGGGAGGGGCGCACCCAGTTGATATCCCCAGCAGTTTTTGGAAAATCATTCAAGGTTTTGAGCCTTTTCTGACTAATGGAGATCTTTTGAGGACGCACTGTAGTGCGGTCAAGAGCATAGCCCAAATATTCATATGGAGGCTGCATCTGGATTTTCTCCGGAGCTACTTGTAAGCCAGCCTCTGGTAAAACTGTCATTACATCATTATATAAATTCTGGAGATCTCTGGAATTATCACAAGCTAGCAGGATATCATCCATGTAGTGGATGATGTATGCACCAGGAAATTTAGCACGAATGGGTCGCAAAACCTCATCAACAAAGTGTTGACACATCGTAGGTGAATTAGTCATTCCTTGGGGCAATACTGTCCACTGAAACCTACGTAAAGGACCTTTATGATTAATGGAAGGGACTGAAAATGCAAACCTTTTCCGATCATCTGGGTGGATAGGTATGCTGTAAAAGCAGTCTTTTAAATCTATGATAATTAGCGGCCAATCCTTAGGAATAGCTGCTGGAGAGGGGAGCCCAGGTTGTAGGGGCTCCCATGGGGACCATAGTAGAATTTACATTCCTTAAGTCAATCAGCAAACGCCATTTGCCTGATTTTTTCTGTATTACAAAAACAGGAGAATTCCATTCTGAAAACGCTTCCTCAATATGTCCTAATTTCAGCTGTTCTTCCACTAGATTTGTTAGCGCCTCTAACTTTTTGGTATTGAGGGGCCACTGTGGTGTCCATATAGGTTTGTCAGACTTCCACTGAATGCGGATAGGTAGTGGGCGCTAACCACAGCGGCCCCAACTAAAAAGGGTTACTCCCGGTGTTAGGCTTATTATGGAGAGCTGGAATTGGTGCCTCGACGGGGAATTGGACGAGGTATGTGGATTACTGCCCCCCACTGCTCCAGCATGTCCCGACCCCATAAAGTTAAAGGCATAGGGGCTATATAAGGCTGGACCATGGCTACATTCCCTTCAGGGCCAATACACGGCAGCCACCTGGCACTCTGTCGGAGAAGAGAGGAGGAGATATTGCCTACCCCGCTCAGGCTATGGGACACTTTCTTTAGGGCCCAGTTAGAGGGCCAATACTTGGTGGAGATTATGGATATGTCTGCCCCTGTATCCAACATGCCTTTGAATTTCCTTTTATAAATTTCGATGGGTATAACCGGCCGCTTGGCCTGAGAAATTCTGGCAGTGTACCCAACTAGATAGTTAGCAGGTGGCTGGTGGGCTTGGTTCTGTGTGGCTGCATAACCAACAATGAAGTTGGCAGAATGGTTGGTACTGTTTAAGCCACCAGCTGTAGGGGTGTCTCGGACTGACTACACGGATCCTCAAAAAATAATAATAGTTTAGCAAGTGGTTCCCCTTTTTAAAAAGTCCATTTAGTTGGCACAGATATTGACAGTATTATCTCTCCATGAGATTCAGGATCCAGAAGTCCGAAATGCACCATAATTCCCTTAAATTTCAGCCAGTCGCCTCCCTGAATTAAACCCATACTACCTGGGGAGCAGGTCCTTTTATCCCTGTTTTTAGCATGTAGGGGTCTTGACTTGGGTATATTGTGACAGTCTTAGGGCAGAGAATGTCGAGACTGCCACTGCCTGATGGGGTAGGCCAGAGAGCATTTATTGACTGTAATTCTGTGGATTCTGATTCGGAGGATATTGGGCAGGTGGAATGAAGGAGAGTGCCCCCTGATTCAGCTGGGCCTGGGGCTGGCCCCCCACCCAGTTTCCCGCATTAGGGGAGGCATAGATGTTATTTGAGCCTGCATGGAGCTTGTGGAACCTGGGAGGGGGCCCATGTAACATTTCCTATAAAGGGATTATTAGAATGTTGCCCTGTATTGATAATTGTAGAAGATGGGCAATCTCTACGGGTGTGTCCCTTCTTTCCGCAGATAAAGCAGGTTATCTGTCCAGATGAAGCCTGAGGCTGACTTCGCCTCCAAGACCGACAGTCTCTGGCCCAATGTTTTCCTTTTTCTGCACCTTGGGCATGGTCCAGGTGGGGCCCTTCGAGGGGTGGAGCTGCGATTATTAGAATAGTTTCTCCGATTATTGTTTATCCTTTGAAGTTTATTGTTTCTCCCCCCTAGAGCTGTCTGACTTGTTTCTCTCCCTAGAGCTGTCTGACTTGTTTCTCTCCCTAGAGCTGTCTGACATTTCATCCCTCTCCTGATCCTCCTGCTGTATGGGATAAGCCTCCTATATCATCCTGTGTTTTATGGGAGGTTAAACCGACATTTCTACAGGCCTTTAGATACCCCATGAGGTCAGCCTTTTCCCCTAATACCATATAGTAATGCTCGACATTTTTGATTAGCATTCTCATATGCTAAGTTTAGTTTTAGGATTTCTTGAGTGGTTGGGTCTTGAACCTGTCTTTGGATTGTTTCACATAATCTCCCAACAAAATCAAAGTATGGTTCATCACGACCCTGGTAAATTTTTGTATAGCTACCTAGAAATTCTGGGTCGGAACCTACTCTTTCCCCACGCCTTTAATGCTGTCTCCCGAACGGATTTTTAAAATAGGTTCAGGTAATGTCGCTTGTTTTGCTTTTGTTTTTCCATTCACCTTCACCTTTTAGCATGGCAAAAGTTATAGTATGGCCTGATTCCTTTTCTCTTAAAGTGTCAATATTCTGGTTAACCCCATCTGCATACCACATATGCCATTGCATGTACTGTGATTTGTTTAGACAAGTATCGGCTACCGCTTCCAAAGTCTCCCCAATACCCACTGACTACTTTCGCCTCCAATCAGCTAAATATTTTAAAGTATAAGGACTTGATATTCCAAACCTGTCGCAAGCCTTCCTAAACGGGGTTATTGCCTCAATTTTTAAGTCTTCATGAATCGGTTTTACTTTATCTTTAGATTGGTCATGAGAAAGATTGCTGGGCTTTGCTCTTTGACTCGAGCTAATCTGTTTCTCCCCTTCTTCCTCATCAGAGCTTGTAGTATCTGGCAGAGGAACATCTACCCCATTGAGGGTATTAACTCTGGGGAGATTTTCAGCTTGGGAATTTGCCTCCTCTGGGTTTTCCTGTTCCTCCTCTAAGTTATCAGCCACATTAGAATTCTTTTTAAATTTTTTTTGCTGGGAATGTATACACCTTTTTCAAGTCTACAGTTTTGGGGGCGTGTTTGTGAACGGCTTTTAGTTGGTTCACGCCTCAGTATTGGGTATGCGCTTAGGTCCTGATTGATAAGTTATGAAATCAGAAATCTCCCCGCGTAACACATCCATTTCTTGGTTTAAGTTTTCAAGTTTCCTATATGTTTCTTCCTTTTGTTCTTTCAATCTTATGTGTAACTTCCAAACCCTCCTCTTTCTGTCCATCTATTCTATCTCTCTGTCTGTCAATTTCTTCCCTCTAAGATAATGCTGATTTTATCGATATCCTTCTTCTGCTCTTCAAACTTTACTTCAAATTTTAAATCCTGTTTAATAATTTTACTTTCCTGTTCTTCTAATTTTTCCTTGAATTTTAAATCCTGTTCTTCTAATTTTTCCTTGAATTTTAAATCCTGTTCTTCTAATTTTTCCTTGAATTTTAAATCCTGTTCTTCTAATTTTTCCTCAAATTTTAAAATCTGGTTAATAATTTTACTTTCCTGTTCTTCTAATTTCTTTTCAAATTTTAAACTCTGTTTAATAATTCTGTCCTCAAGCTTTAAGACCAGTCTACCTGTAGCTTTATGATCCTCACTTATTTCTTCAATCGCTGAGTAAATCTCGTCCCTTAAGATTGCATTCAATTTATTACTTTCCTCCCCTCTCTATTAAACATTGTCCTTACGCAAAGGTACAGTTTAAAAAATCGCAAGGACCCAGATGATTTGTGAAAAGATAGAGTAGTTCTCAGAAAGGAACTTTATAGACTGGGCTATGTATGGTTCCGAGCCAATAAAAGATACAATGTATCTATACCATGAGATATCCATCATTTTACTCACGGTTCGGAGGCAGATGATCTCTGTCCGATGATAATTAGACCAGACGATGTTCGTGGTGCCCGCACAAGGGACGCCAAATGTCGGGGCGCACCGCCGGTCCCCGACAGTGCCGGGAAGCGAAGTTCCCTTCTACCTCCGGCCGGGCGAGGAATGGATGAGCACTCAGGGATCCGATGAGGTTTTAAAAGACTTTACTTATCACAGGTTCAGGCATACAAATCAGCAAAAGGAAAAACCCGATGCTTAGGATTCCAGGCTAGAACCCCAGCCACGTGTAGGCCAAGATGGCGACCACCACGCGCAAAGGCTTTGGGAAAGGAGAAGAACACTTCCAAGCAGGGGCGACCGCTCACAGCGAGCACAGCCCCCAAAGAAGCGCCGGAGAGTGAAAACCGGCTAGTTTATATCCCTTCAACTCAGACCTTCCTCCCATTGTTATGGAAAGCAGGGAGTGTTAAATGTCCTTAGATAATCCCTCCCTGCACCCTCACCTAGGCCCTTTAGTGTGCTAATGCAGCGGCCCTTAAAGGAGTCCTGCAACACCCTCCCACATCCCACCTAAATGGCAGGTTCTTTATCTCCCTCTCCTCTCCCTCTCTCTCCTCCTCCTTCCCCCACACATTGTGGGTTGCACTACGTACACTTAGAAGCCATCATTTGCATTTTTTGTCTGTCTTTAATGCTCAGTTCTATGTTAGTATCAGAACTTTAGACATTTATTCACTCATGTTCCTTTCTCTATCTAAACCAACCTCTGACTCCCACACGCTTGTGGTAATTTCCACTTTTGGTAAGATCACCTAGTATATTTATGCCATGCAAATAAATGCAGTCATTCTATGTCTCTCTCTTTCCTTCTGACTAATTTCACTCAACATGATTCTCTCCATATCCATCCATTTATAGCAAAATTTCATAACTTCATTTTTTCTGACAGCTGCATAGTATTCCATTGTGTAGATGTACCACAGTTTCTTTATCCAGTCATCAGTTCTCGGGCATACTGGTTGTTTCCAGGTTTTGGCTATTGTGAACAGTGCTGCTATGAAAATAAAAGTGCGGATTGTGTTTCCGCTGTGCGTTTTGGCTTTCCAGGGTATATTCCCAGGAGCGGTATGGCTGGGTCAAAGGGGAGCTCAATTTCTAGTCTTTGGAGGAATGTCCATATTGTTTTCCAGAAAGGCTGTACAAGTCGTCATTCCCACCAACAGTGTATGAGAGTCCCCTTTTCCCCACATCCACGCCAGCACTTGTTGCTTTTACCCTTTTGGATATGGGCCAAGATTGTTTTCATTTTTAATGAGTACTTTGAGAGGACCTCTGGAGAGAGAGTTTAGCAGCCTGCATTTGTGCTCCAGCACGCCATAATCTCCTGAGCATAGCCACCAAGCATAGTCCAATGGGCCCCAGCACCTCTGGGTGTATACCCCTGCATCACTGAACTGAGCTCAACTTCATCACTGCACGGAAACAATGAACATGAGGCCTGATTGGCTCAGTATTACAGGCCCCTGAGCACTGCTTAAGAGGTCCCCCTCCCCAACTCAGTTGTTTTTGTTTAAAAAAAAAATTCTAGTAATTAGGGTCTCATCCTGCAGCATTCTGACAGGCTGAAACTTCACTCCCACCAAGTAAGATTTTCCACTCAAGCTCTCATTTATTTTCATTTTAGACAAATACTCTTTGGATCTTAAAACGAGGACTAGGATTAGCAAATTACTGGAGGACTTCTGCCATGCAGAACTTTGCTACTAACACCACACACCCATGAAACATCATTTTTACCCCTCAATACCATCTTTTCTTTTCCTTCTTAAACCTAAGCTGCTGTTTCACCTTCGCCTCCCTCCACTCTCTGTGACACACTATTTTCTTTTCAAATTACTGGCTCTGAAGCCCCTCACTTGTCACTGATTTTCTCTAGTTTCAACTTTCCTGTCCATCTAACAAGCAGGAGTGTGCTGTGAGATTACAGCGGGCTTCAGAGGCAAAATATATAAACTACTAAATACCTTGCACATTAACTCTCAACAAATGGAGTTGTATTGAGGTTACATTCTCTGTCCCACTGGCCATAAGCTCCTTTATCCTTTTCAAAGCATTTTTTTGCCTTTTTTTTATCTCAGTGAAACTTTCCCTACAAAGGAAGATAGGCTAGAAGTTATCTCTGGATCACAGAAGAGCAAAGTGAAGTGCCAGACAGTTAATGGGGAGGATTCTAGAGATGATTATGCATTCTCTTCATAAAACATGCTTATAAAGGGAAAAATCCAAAGCAGTAGTCTAATTGGGGGAAGGCAACAGCAACAAGAAAAACACAGGGCTAAATACATTCCTTCACTTTTGAAGATCTGAAAATGAACAAAGTCAACAGGGGGAAATGTGCATTTGTCGCTTAAAAATTCATGTTACCATATGAAACTGTTCTTATACAGGGAAACAAACTTTGTTTGAGAGTCACTATGGTAATGGGGATTTTTCTTTTTCTTTGTAAATGTAGTTTTTCTTACAGTGTCAGAGATAATGTGTCTGTTCATATTTACACATAAGCATATATAATTGTCCATACGTAAATGTATATTTGGGGCTTTTCCCCCTAAATGGCAATTACAAACCATCTCTCACTTGTGCCTTCCCCATGAACAAGAAATATGAGACTCAGTCCCAAGTTTAGCTTGATGACTCAGTTTCTCTCAATACAGAACAACTGGAGATGTGCTAATAATTGTTGGAAATGGTAATACCAGCCTAGAACTGAGCATTGGATGTAGGCAAAGGAAAATACATGATAACCCCAAATGTATGTATTACAAACCATAATGTGAAAGAGGAGGGAGGGAGAGAGAGAGAGAGAGAGAGAGAGAGAGAGAGAGAGAGAGAAGAGGCAAAGTGCCTGATATATAGGCAGGTAGTAGGCTGAGGGCAGGGGGGTGGGGGGACATTGGTGGTGGGAAATGTGCACTGGTGGAGGGATGGGTGCTTGAACACTGAAACCTAATCATGAACACTTTCGTAATTGTGTATCTCATGAGTTCACTACCCAGTTGTACTTTTTAAATTTTTAAAATTTAAAATTTTAAATTTTTAAAAAGTACAACTGGGTAGTGATTGATATCTAGAGAAATTGACCTAAGATTATCATTTTTGCTGCACAATAAAAACCAACTAGGAAGATTTGAAAATCACAATGACCATGTTCATACTAGGTAAAATGAATTAGCACCTATAGTCTGGGATCCAATCTCCAGTTTGTAAAAGATTTCCAAGGAAATCCAATACACAGCTACATGTAAGAACAGTGAACTAGCGAAGTGCTTTGGATATAGCATGGCTGGAATGTAGACTGCATGTTTTGGTTTCTTTGTTTTTGTTTTGGGGCCACACAGGCTGTATTTAGGGCTTACTACTGGCTCTTCACTCAGGGATCACTCCTGGTAAAATGGACCCATCATATGGGATGCTGTGGATAGAACACAGGTTAGTCCCCTACACAACAAGTGCTCTATCAACTCTCCACTCTACTATCTCTAGGTCCCTGAGATTCTTTGCTTCTAACAAGGTTACTTCTTGCTGGTACTGGCTCTGTTGGTCCTTGTGGCATGCTGACCAAGAAACAAGGAGCATCTTTTGTCTTTTTTTATAAGTATTAGTATATGAGTTTTACAATCCATTTGAGGTCTGCCTCATTGGTTGTAAAAAATACTTGACCAAATCATTTCTTTTTTTTTTTTTTGCTTGTTTTTGGGGGTCACACCCAGCAATGCTCTGGGGTTACTCCTGGCTCTTCACCCAGGAAATACTCCTGCTGGTACTCGAGGGACCGTATAGGATGCGAGGGATTGAAGCTGGGTCGGCTGCATGGAAAACAAACGCCCTCTCTGCTGTGCTATCACTCTGGCCCGACTCAAATTAATCATTTCTGAGCTTATTTTGCCATTACAAAGTTGTGTCTTTGGTTAAATGTTCTAGGACTTAGTTTCAGAGATTTATTTTACCTCTGGCTAGACACTTATTGAATAATTTTCTATATGACCAGGTAATTTTATGATATTTTCATAACCTTAATTCAATCACAAAAAGCTTAGTCATCTATCATCCGATAAGAGACTACTATCATCCCCAATTAATTGATGAGATACTAGAATTTTTAAAACACCTTGATATTAACCAGTGTTGCAGTTAGAAAATTGTAGGAATGGAATTTTCATTAGAAGAAAATTCAATAGTTTCATATCGAGGTCCATTCCACAAAATGTGTCTGATCAGAAAAGGGTTAACTGTAAGTAGTCACAAAAATAGTGGACAGCTATGACAGGACACACAGCCCCTCTGAATCAGACTGATCCAGCCGGTTCGGCACAGATGGTTCCCAGATCTTGCCTTTGATTTTCATTTTTAGGTCAGCTGATCCAGCAAAACAGCTTCCCAGGACTTAGTTGGGAACGTTTTCTTTTAATTCCGCAGGTTTGACAAGAGGCTGGGGAACCTGCATTTTCACTAGTCTCCATCCTTAAGATAAGTCTGATTCAGCAAGCAAGTTTGAGAATTGTTGGAAGAAAAGGAGACTCCCGCAGACCTGGAGATTGCAAGCTGTGTGTGTCACCTCCTGTGTCCTCACTGTTCACACCTTCCTTTAACAATGAACGTCTGATTACCTAGTATGATGACCTACTGCCAGTACTAGAAGTTGAAAATTTTGGAGCCAGAGCAATAGTCCAGCGGGTAGGACATATACCTTGGATGCAGCCTACCCAGGATGGATCCCAAGCATCCCATACAGTCCCCCGAGCTCTGCCAGGAGTAATTCCTGAGTGCAGAGCCAGAAGTAACCCCTGAGCATTGCCGGGTGTGACACAAAAAGCAAAATAATAATAATAATAATAATAATAATAATAATAGAAGTTGACGATTTTATAGCAAATTAAACAGGAAAATTTTTTTTTTCATGAAACTACACACTGATTTTATCAGAATATAATAAACACAACATGGGAAATGCAGTTAAAATGGAAGGTAGCAACCTTAGATAAAGTGGCCAGAGAAAGCATCACCAGGCAGGTATTTGAGAGGAGGCTTGAGCGACACCTGTGGAACGCTGTGACTGGCAGAAGACATACCTAATGCACTCTGAGTGAGTGTGTGCTTGGCATGTTCAAAGATACTCTAAAGAACAGGGCCAGTGAAAAGAGGAAGGAACCGAAATTAGAGAATTAACAGAAACACTTCATCTAAAACTTTGTAGACCTTTAAAAGCATTTGGCTTTTACTTTACGTGACTTGAAAAGCTATAGGAAAATGGTTGCTTCATTTTTCAGTCACGCCCTGTAGAGCTCAGATGTCCCCAAGTCCCAGGACACGCAAAATGGGGATGAACTCAAGAGCAAGGTCTGCTGCTCTTCCATTTGAGTCACAATGCTGACCCCTTGGAAGGCTTTGAGTGGAGCCACCAGATTTGCTTCAAAGGACACCCCTGGTCCAAGGTTGATAACGGTTGGATAATGAGGGTGGTAGCATGGAAACCATTAGCCTATTGCTATTACCCAGGTGGGATATGTGCTCGCCTGGATCAGGGAGCAGTTGTAATGTTAGTGAGAAAGACTATTCCGGCTATATTTTGAAAGAAGAGACCCAAGTTTACTGAAAATCTGCTTTGTAATTGTAAAAGAGAAGTTAAAGAGGGGCCGGAGCGATAGGACAGCGGGTAGGGTGTTTGCCTTGCATGCGACAGGCCTATGCCAGCCCGGGTTCGATCCCTGGCATCCCATATGGTCCCCTGAGCACCGCCTAGAGTAATTCGTGAGTGCAGAGCCAGGAGAAACCCCTGAGCGTTACCAGGTGTGACCCAAAAAGTAAAAAAAAGAGAAGTTAAAGAACTTCAATCAAATTATCCAGTCTGAGACCCAGGGGCTATCTCAAAGGGCTAAGCAAATGCTTTGCAGGACAGATTCCAAGTTCAATTGCTGTCAATTGCTGTCAACACATGATCTCCTGAGTACCACCCTGACTGACACAGTGACTGAGCACAGCGTCAGTAGCCACTAAGCACCACAAAGTGTGGCCCCAAACAAACAAAATTTACTCAAATATTGAAGCATTCTAAAGAATATTTACGGGGCTCAGTCTTGTGAGTGCGCAATTATGTACATTCCACCCTGCCAATTCTTGTGAGTACATAGGTAAGCTAGGAACTAGACATAAAACATTTGACCGTTTGGTACTTGTATTTTAATGGCAAGAGGACAACATGTATCTAACTTTCTGGCTTGGGTTGTTGTGTTAGCGTAAGGAATGTACTGCAGAACATGTTACACAAGGAGGATCTAGTACATGTACTTATGACTCATTCATAATAGTTAGCACAACTGTAATGTGTTTTGGACAGAGAACAGAGGTTAAAGCTAATGAAATACAAATAGAAGTAATCAAAATGGAGTGCATAGAGCATTAAGTTGGTTCCTATCCCTATGGTTTCTTAAATAATATTCTTTTTTTATTTCCTTTCAATATGGTGGCTAATCAGTAGTCTGGTACCAAGGTTAGGTGGCCGCCACCATGGGAACTGGGTCTATCTTTAGGAAAGCCATTTGTGACCTTGGGGATTACAGTAGCAGAGCTTTTTGTGACTTGCTTGCTGGGACTGGATCCTAAACAGATATTTGTGTGTGTCTGTGGACACTTCCCCTGTCATGCACGGTCAGCACAAGGGAGGAGTGTGACAATGGCAGTGAGTGGGCTAAAGCCAAGGATACTGATAAATGTCCTGAAAGACATTGCCAAAGAACTATTTGACTGAAATTCTCCCTACATGGGGCTGATTGAGAATTTCTGAGATGAAGAAAAGAAAAAGAAATTTATCGTAGCCATGTGCTTTTAAAAACGGTGATTTGAAATGAAAAGTGTGACAAGCTCCTGGATGTGCAGGGCACAGAAAGGACATCCTCTCTCGAAAAGAAGAACTTACTCAGAACATGGGTGTGCTGCTGCTTCGGACTGATGTCTAGAAATGACCCTTCTTGAAGTCAATTGTCCATGGTTTCACTGTCCTTACCAAAAGATATTCCATCCCTTTAAAGATCCTTCTGCCCAGCCTGGGATATGGGACACCACAGGAGCTGGGAAAAGTCTGTTTGAAGATGTTTTATTCTGGGAAAATTAATGGGGCAGACAATGCAGAAGAAAAGAGACAAATTGTTCTTTTGGTTTCAAATAGATGCTTGTTTTCTGACACTGCCTGAATTTAAATGGTCCTCAGTTTGACTGTGAAATTCACACCTCTTTGAGGTTAATTGTGGGGGTGGGGTGCCATTCACACCACTTCCAGAGCTATTGTCTGTCTGGAATGCACAAGGAGCCGCACCAGCACGTGGTTTACTGGTTTAACCAACACTCCCCACTGAGTGCCCCAGCCTTCTTCCAAATCTCCTGGCTCTGAAGAAGCAGGCAGAAGCCACATAACCAACCTATTTCCCACACGTATGTCTCTCTCCCCTCTCTCTCTCTCTCTCTGTCTCTGTCTGTCTCTCTCCTCCCTCTCTCTCTGTCTGTCTCTGTCTCTCTCTGTGTCTCTGTCTCTCTCTGTGTCTCTGTCTCTGTCTCTGTCTCTGTCTCTTTCTCTCTGTCTATGTCTCTGTCTCTCTCTGTCTCTGTCTCTGTCTCTGTCTCTCTCTCTCTCTCTCTCTCTTTCTCTCTTTCTCTCTCTCGTGCCAGCTCCATCGGCTAGACCCCCTGTCCCTTTACCACTCTGCATGGCATTTTCTTCATTTTCAAAAGGGAATTTCTGAAATCCTCCCAGTGACTTTCTGGCCTCACAGCTCATTTCTGGGCTGGAAGCCTCCCGTGGAGCGGCCTCAGCCCTGAGTACTCAGGTTTGACCTGAAAGATGTCTGTTCGTTGATGAAAAGATGCAAACCCTCAGCCTTATCCAGAGGACATCAAGACAATCTTCAGGATTCCTTACAGCCATTTGGTGATATTTTAAAGTTAACTTCATTGGCAAAATTCTGTGATTTATCAATCTTTGAAAGAAGTGATTCAAAGGTAAAGAAAAGCCTGAACTCACTATAGTGCTACTCTCTCAAGTTACATCATAAAAAGGCAATAAACAGAAGGTGTGTTGTACATATGTGTACAAATCACTTTTTCTTTTGAGGCATCCCCCTTTTGATCTTATACACTTTTCTAAAAATACTGAATTTTGATTGTCATGCTCAATGAATGTACAGATGCTAATTTTCCATATTCAGCACTAGATTTCATCATTAAATAGTTCTGTATAGTAAGTTTATGTTATTTAAATGTGAGTCATTTCCCAGGTTGAGGAACCTGTATCTACAGTCATACTCATTCTGTGTAACTTAGAGCTGGAGCATTTTAAACCTGATTAGAAGTTGGTAGCAAACAAATTTTGTCTTGACCAAGCAAGTTTATTTGTTTTTTTACTTTTTTCTTTCTTTTGCTTAGTTAAACTGAAGTTAGGAAGTAAAGTTTATGTAGAGGTTTTTGTCTCTTTCCTTCAAATTAAAATTTTAAGAAAACCTGAAGTAGACATTAGATAACTTAAATTTATTGTTAAGAAAAACTATCACATCTGTTTCTTTGTAGGTCCTTAATGGAAACATAAATTTTCACCTAAGAAAGTAAGCAGGGGAGCTGTTATTTTTTGTTTGTTTGTTTGTTTGCTTTAAACAAAAGGAAATTGGATTATTCACTAAAAGGCACAAGCTATTTCTGTATATTTGTGTTTAGTGTGCTAAGAGTTTGGAGAACAAGAATGAAGAAAATGTACAGGAAAATAAAAATTATCCCTAAATAAAACCGTGTCCCAACCAGATGAAATCCTGGCCCATCTAAAAAAATAGTTTTGTTGTAGGTATAACATTTTATTATAAAAATTAGGAAACTTGCAAGAGGAAGAAAATAGAATCATTCTTTATTCCATATCCCAGAGATAGCTACTGCTTTATTTTTTTTTCATTTTTGAATTTTTTGCTTTTGTTTGGGGGTATATCTCAGTGTGAAAGACCTATGCTCAAACAGCTGTACTATCTCTTCAGCCCCTAGATATCTACGGCTTATGCCTTGGTTATTACAGATTTTTGCTTGACAATATTTTCTAAAGAAGTCATCTTTTGGGACTGGAGCAATGCTTCAGTGGGTAGGGTGCTTGCTTTGCACAATGCTGATCCAAATTAGATCCCTTACACCCCTTATGGTCCTGAGTTCCATCATGATCCCTGAGGACTGAAGAGTGTGACCCTATCCGTCAAAAAAAAGTAAAGAAATTATATTCTTCGAGGACCAGAGAGATAGTACAGGAGTTAAGATGTTTGATTTGCCTGCAGCCATACAAGCTAACTTAGCAGTGAGAATTAGTTCCTACCAGTAACTACCTAGATATGGCACTGTCCAACCAAGCAGGGATGTCACTCTTTGGCCATTGGCATATGCTGTTATGTCATTAAAATTCTCAGTGATGTTATTGTATATCTCCAACTCCAAATGATTGGCATATGAGACACAGAGCACTGAAAGTCTTTGGAAGCAGAGTGATGATTTAGGCAATGTAGGTAGTTCAGCCAGCCAGTAGACCACAAACTATGACAAGAGTTTCAAGGCCAACATTTACAGATAATGACTTGATCATTCTTCTATTATGTTTTCTGGAGATGAAGTAAATGAAAGGTAAAACATAAGAGTTTGCCTTTGAGAAGAAAATAATCAAATCTCACATAATAACAAATCTAGATTTCACTCATAAAGCTGGGAGCACCACTCCATGTAGGTTTAATTAAGTTAAAGGTAAATTCAAAAGTGAAAATGTACAAATCTACAACTTGGACATTCTGTTCACAAATGTGTTATTCAAGAGCTGTGCTTTATGAACTGAAAAGTAATTTGAAAAAATCTAAATAGATATTAATGTAAAATTAATTATAGAATATTTCAATAATGACATATAATACAGCATCTTCTCGCCAAACAAACCAATCGACTTCATAATTAGTAATTTTAAAAGATAGATGCAAATAGTTTGTATAGTATAATACAGAAAATAATGATACATATTTTAAAAGTATCTAATCAGGGATCAGAGATAATACAGCCAGTAATGCAAGTGCTTGCCTTGCATGTAGCTGACCCACACTTCATCCCGGGACCCTGTATTGTCTTCAGATTACTGCCAGAGTAATCTTTTGAGCACTGCTGCTTGTGGTTCACAAACTATACATAGGTATGCAATACATACACATATATATGTATCAAATACATTTGTAATTATCCTCCAAAAAATAAACACCAAATTTATTATATTCTTTTCTCTGGGGAGCCCAGAATTATGGGACAAAGAGGTAAGGATGGTAAGGAATGTATCACTTCACTTGTATCACTTGTCTTCCCATTGTTCATAAATTTGCTCAAGTGAGCGGACACCAGTAACATCTCCATACATCCTATCACATGCTAGTGTAGCCCAAAGGCATCTGCTTGCTCCAGCAACATAAAGAGCCTCAAACCATTCAATCAGGTCATGGGAATAAGGTCTATAATTATTACTGGTATTTGACATATCAAATACGGCACGGGTAGCTTGCCAGGCTCTGCCATGCAGGTGGGATATTCTTGTAGTCACCTCTCATCTCCTGAATTTATTGATGAACCGTGTGATGAACCGTGTGGCCACAAAGCACGGTCGCAAATCAGCTCTGCTGCTGGGTGAAGCTCTGACGAACTGGAGAGTTCAGATATGGAAAATGGCGGCCCCTCATGGTGGGGGTGGGGGTTCCTCTGGCTTCTTGCAAGGCTCTGCTGGGATGGCGGGCCAGGGCTAGAACCCACCTTACCTCCCAGGCTTATCGTGATCAGCTGAACACAGGGAGAGCTGGTAGCAGCTCTGCGGGCCAGGGCTAGACCCCTCCATCCCTCCCGGCCCCTCATGATCAGCTGGGCACTGTGAGAGCCAGTAGCAGCTCTGCCCCATGTATGTGGGTCTCTGGATCAGGCATACCTGGGCTGGGCTTGAAAAAGACTGCTGCAGAGTGGGACCTGAGGCCGGGCTTGTGATCAGCTCTTCTGCTGGTTGGAGCTCTGATGAGCTGGGGAGTCTGGATGTGGAAAATGGTAGCCCTCATGGTGCGGGGGTTCCTCTGGCTTTTTGTGAGGATCTGCTGGGATGGTGGGAAAGGAATGTAGAATAGTCTTACAATTTTACCTGTAATTTTACGTATTTGAATAGTAAAAAAAAAATAGTATCTTAGCAATTCAAAGATACTCTAGAGTATGAAATCACTTTTAGGTTTGGAAGATACCTCAAGTGTTAGAGTATTTTCCTAATATCAGTATCAGTCCTGGTACCACAAGCTCAGCCTCCAACACTGCCAAGTGTAGCTCTCTATTCAAATTTTTTTGACTTTGTATTTATGTATCATTGAGGAAGAAAGCTGCCACAACCCAATTTTAAATACATCTATTTTAAAAGATGCTAAGATATAAAACAAAAAATACATGAACTTCTATGTAAGGCAAAAATACGAACTGCTGGTGGGGATCACTGTATCACTGTCTTCCCATTCATCTTCTATTTGCTCGAGCAGGCACCAGTAACATCTCCATATGACCTGTCTCATGCAAGTAGAGCCCAGGGCCCCTGCTTGCTCCAGAAACATAAAGAGCCTCAAACCATTCCATCAGGTCATGGGAATGAGGTCTGTAATTATTACTGGTATCTGGCATATCAAATACAACATGGGTAGCTTGCCAGGCTCTGCCGTGTGGGTAGCATACTCTTGTAGTCATCTCAAAATCCAGCATTTACTGATGAACCCGCGCTGCCACTTGTGGCCATGCGAGCCAGGCTGTGATAGGCTGGTCTGCTGGGTGGAGATATATGGTTATTATTTATATAAACTTGTGAACATTCAAAAAAAATTTTTTCAAAGGGACAGAAGGCCAGCTGGTATACCATTCTAAACAGCATTTTAATTGAATACTGCTCCTGTAATAAACTGCTCATAGGCCATAGTCATTTTACTACTTTGTATGAAGGAGGAAGAGATATCCGTGAAGTTTTTTAACTAGAGGTGCATATGACTTATGACTTAGATACATAAAATTTTGTAAGAAATACTTTTGTCAGAAGTGACATTCTCTGAGCTTAAAAAACCAATCCTAGAAACGAATCTTTCACCTAGTCAATAATTTGTGTGCTAGGACTGTGATGCAGCAGATTTTACAATCTAGCTTCACAGCTCATCCATCTGTGTAGAAAGCTGTGAGTATTTGTTGTAAGGTTAGTTTCTAGGATAAGAAACACAAGTGAAACCATCTATTTACCCTACTGTTAGTTAGTTCCTTGGATCTAGACAACTTTATTATGCTAGGTCATAGTTTGTGCACTTATTGGCCTATATTCTTTTCTTTCCCCTTAGCTTCCAAAGAAGATCCTCACTTAAATTGTCAGAAAAGCAGTAAGAAAGACCTAGCACTAGCTTTGCCATATACATAATAGATTCCCAGATAAATCTGAAATTCAGATTTGAAATTCAAATTTGAAGAATCATTACTTGGGTACATGTTAGATTGTTGAATTTCAGATGAAGATCATCTGAGTATTTCTCAGACAAATATCAGAATATAAATGTCAGAACAACTAAGAACTTGTTCATTGTAAGTATGTACAAATATTATATAGGATATATTTAACATGATTCACTCATTTCTTATCTGAAATGTAAGCTTAACTGTGCTATTTTCTAAATAAAGCAAGTTATCTGATGGAGAACTAGTTTGATGAGAAGGAAAAAAAAGAATGATACTTTAAAGGGGTGCACAAATAATAGAGAATTGGTTGGAAGCAACTGCTAGGAATAAAACGCAGAACAACAAAACAAAACTCAAGAGTCATCCTGAAGAGACAGATGCTTAATAGGGAACAGAGGTACATTTTTCCCCTACCCCTATTTCCATTGAGTGTCCTTTTTTAAATTAATTTTTTTTTTTGCTTTTTGGGTCACACCCAGCAATGCTCAGGGTTTTTACTCCTGGCTCTTCGCTAAGGAATTACTCCTGGCTAGCAGTGCTCAGGAGACCATACGGGATGCCAGGGGATTGAACCCTGGTCGGCCACGTGCAAGGCAAACTTCCTAACCACTGTGCTATCACTCCGGCCCCCAGTGTCCTTTTTAGATGATGCACATTTTAGGATTCTGAGAGATTTCTCTGTCACCACCGTATCCTTGGGAGCCCAAGAGTCTGCCAGTAGTCGAGTTCTCTTCCAAAGGACTGAATCCACCTGACAGGTGGGGTCCTGGCCACTGTTCCAGCCCTCAACTTTGCTATCTTCCCTCATTGACAATTATAAAACACTCATGGATAATCAGTGCCATGGGCAATATGGTTTAGAGCTCCCCCTATGTGTGTTGAGGGGTTGTCACTGCTCCCCACAACCTTTTTAATCAGTTTGTCCTCTGAAACAGTGTTGGCATCCTGAAGCGCTTACCCCAGGTCGTTCTGTGGCAAGTTCACAGTCTCAACTTCTAAAACACAGGCAAACCCCAAGTACTGAAAAACATTTTTTAAAAAAATAGACCCCTTCCTGTGCTTTTCTAAGTTATAAAAATAGAAGGAGGCGGGGTGGAGGCAGCAGAATGAGAGGTGTCGGCAGACATTCCCTGGGCCTGAAGGAAGCAGCAGACTCGGCCATGTCTCACACCTTGCCTGGCTTGTATAGAATTGTTGCTCAGCCTGTTGCCTGCACGTAGGTTTAGAAAGGTTTCTATCTGCTCTTTCCTCTTTGGTTTTGCTGGCAATCATTGCTGAGGTGACAATTCAGTTATTGGGTTTTTTTTCACCTTTATGTTTTGATCTCAGGGGGTTTAAAGTTACTTTCGCTTTTGCCAAAACTGTAACAACCTGGGAAAAAAAAGTGTAAATGTTCACCCAGGAGCCCTGTTGAGGGAGATCTTGGAAGCTGGTGTCTCCACGTGTCTTCATTGTGCATTCATTGTCATAGGCAGAGCTGTCAGCAGGCTGCGAGCAGCCCCTGAAGGAGCAGGCTCTGACTTTCCATCGTCCTTGGTTGACCGTCTTCGTCCCAGGGTGCAGTGTCAGAGGCAATATTATGCTTCGTTTTGCAGGTTGGATCATCTGGTCATCTGATTCTCCTAATGTGTTAGGTGACTCCTAGTAACGGGAGAAACTTGACCCAGGGTCCTGCATGTGCAACGCATGTGCTCCATCACCTAAACCGCATCCCCACCCTGGCTCTCTGTTTCAGTGACACTATAGACCCAGCCTCCCCACAACTCTTCAGACAGACTTTTCCTAAGTATTCAAAGCAGTATTTTTTCTGTATGTATCACATGGGTATGTAAAATCAAGGTCAGCTGAGGCCCTGTGAGCTTTTGGGAGAAACCGTTACCTGTGAAATAACATTGAAGACAAGGGAAATCTCTAGAAGGACGATTTTTTACATAAAGTTATCCTCTCCTTAGCATGAGGAAACCCCTTTCTACTCAATTCCCTGGCCTGTCCCCTTCCTTCTATGACATATGCTTACAAGTATATGAGACAGAGAAGAATGTGTATTTAGAATAAGTTTTTGATGTTTTTTTCTTGTTTTTTTTTTAAGTATTTTATTATACCACCGTGAGATATACAAATAAAAAGATATACAATTAAAAAGTTCATGTTTGGAAAGACCCTGTTTTTCTTTTTTGTTTAGATATAAAATATCTAGTCTTGCAAATTCTCCAATGTCATGTTATTGAATATTTTTATAATATATAAAATATATAGTCATGTGAATTCTCCAGTTTCATGTTCTTAAAGTTATATTTTCTCCTATTCTCTTCTCTCACGCTAGTTCATTTTATTTGCTCAGCCCAAGAAGAAACTGATACAGTATAAAAGAGTCACTGGAGAGCGTGCTATTTTCCCAAAATTGCTTTCAGCGAAAGCAGACTTAATGGACTGATGGGAGGGTTGCTTGATAAACTGTTTAAGGACGGCAGTGGATGGGGAAGGAGTGAGCCCACAGGAATTAGGTAACTGATGGGGTTTCATAGCTGCCTTCCAAGGAGAGATGGGAAGTTGGAGGATAGGACTTTCTTTTCTATTTTTTTGCTCTGTTTCTTTTTTGGGGGTCATATCCACTGGTGCTCAGGGATTAGCCCTGGCTCTGCACTCAGGAATCACTCCTGGCAGGCTCAGAGGACCATATGGAATGCCAGGGATGTAACCTTGCTTGGCCGGAGCAAGGCAAGTGCCCCATCCGTTGTTGTTGCTCTGGGTCCTGGAAATTGACTTCCTTGTGCTGAGTGGTGTCTACTAATTTAGGATCAGAACAGAATTGTTATGAGCTGCTAAGAAGACTAGCCCCACCGGAGTGCTGAGTAGTTTCTGCTCTAAATAGCAGAGACCACCAGGGAGAGGAAGACTAGGAAATTGTCTCCTCCTTGAGATAATTTTCAAAACAAAACTTTGAAAATTCAAGAGCAGTAAAACAAATATTGACTCTTTAACTTCTAAAAAGCTGCATTTTTAACTATGGATTCACCATTTGGCCAGGAATTATTGGCTGTCTGAGAAATTCTGCAACATGGAAGTCAGATCTAAACAAGAAGAGAACAACTACACGTATTAGAAAGCAGAGCAGAGTTAGGTCTCCCTTTTACTGTACTGCTACCTTTGTCAAATTGTCATACATATGGTTTATTATATGTATATATAAGAAATCAAGCTTTATTATGAAAATTAGATCCTCCTAAGCTAGGAAGTCATCTTCCTACTTCTTTTTCCCCACTACTTCCTACCCCTCAGAAATAACCATCTTCATCTGTCTATTGTTCTCTATGTCATTTGCCTTCCAGTCATTAAATAACATCCTATTTCTCAAACTTCCCATTTTATTAATTTCTGATTTATTCTGTAGGCTGGAAGTGACTATATGTTTTATTCCTTCACTGTCGCCACCCTTGTCAACAACATACTCTTTCTGAATGGTTCAAATATTTAGGAGCTGTTTCTTGCATTGATTTCTACATTGTGCTAAAGCTTTGGCTTTTGTTTCCTATGATTCAAAATGGTGTTTTGTATGGTGTGTGTGTGTGTGTGTGTGTGTTAGAGAGTGAGTAAGAGACCTGATGATTAAACCAATAGGTTTGAAATAAAGCAAAGACAAGGAAGCAGTAAAAATAAACTTAGTAATCAAGGCAAGCATACAAATGTGTGAATAAGATTTTCAACAGAAATGTAACAGAAACCATGCAAGATGTAGGACAATATAGACAAAGTGATAATAAGAAGATTTATCAGGGCAGTGCATGTGAAAAATAAAAGTAAGTTGAAGATCAAAGAAAATACTGGGTCTTCATACTTTAGACACAAATTGGCAATTAGCTTAGATGGCCTTGTTCGGTGACCACAGAAGGGCTCTGGGTTCCAAACAGGAAGCAGCAGCCTCAGAAATCGTAAAAGCCCCTGATGTGAACTTCTACTCTTTGATCTACCCAGGGCCTCTCCCTCTTCTGGGGACAGACTCTCTGCAGGACCGTTGGCTCCTCTCTCCCACCTGAAGAGTTGGCTGGGGCAAGAACTGCTTGTCCTCAAGATCTTGTCCGATTGTCATGTTGATGATCCAAGGTGGACACATGCAGCAAAGCCAATCAAATTCTAGTCCTTCCACAACATGTTTAAAGGTCTCATTCGGGAGCAGATCTTTCTTCACAGTGTCACATGCCACCAAAATGTAAGAACCTTTACACTATGTAAGAAGCAGAAAATGGATGTGAAGTAGCCTTTGTGGCATTTGTCTGCTTCTTGTTGGAGCTTGCCCTGCCTTGGTTCTAACAAATCTCTGTCAAAGAATAATGCAGAGATCTTTTGTGGTGGTGCTATTTATTGCTCTTTGTAATTATGCATGAAAATTGTTGATACGCAGTGAGAAAACTGGATAAAAGCAGAGCCAATGACGAGGCAACCCCCCCAACCCAAAGATTTTAGAGAGAAGTGGAAGGAGAGTCTATATAAGTGAATTCTGTTTGCACATGTTTGAGGAAACGATTTTGCTAACTGGTAGTTAAGAAGTTAGAATGGACATTTTCTTTGGAATACGTCTACAGAAGGTAACAAAGCAACACACCTAAAGTATTTATGAATGATTCTGCTCAGCAGAATTGGAGCTGGCCTATATCAGATTCTTGCTTTAGAATTTCTTGGAACCAAGGGAATAGATTTCAAATTAAGCAAATTTACATAAAAGTGAATTTTAAAAATTTGAAAAACTATAGCATTTGATTTTTATTTTCGATTAGGAACTACACTCAGTGGTGCACAGGAGCTACTATAGCCATGTGCTTGGAGATCACTACTGGTGATGCTGGGGGTAGGGAGAATCATGTGGCACCAGGGATCTAACTGAGGACTTCCTCATGCAAAACATGAGGTCGCTTCCTTTGAATTCTCTTTCAGCCCCCATGGCATTTAATTCCTTAGATGCTTAAGGATGCAACTAGGTGATGAGTGATGTGAGAAGGAAGAATTTAAAGAAATTGACTGCCAGTAGAGACCCCTGAGCACTGAGCCAGAAATAAACCCTGAGCACCCCCAGGTGTGGCTGGAAAATAAGGAGAGAAGTAAAGAAAGAGAGAGAAAGATTGGTTTAGGAGCCAGAGAGATAGGTCAGTGAGTAGAGTGTTTACCATGCATATGGCCAATCTGGATTCAATCCTGGCACCCCATAGGATCCCTCAAGCCCAGAAGGAATTATTTCTGAGCACAGAGCCAAGAGCAGGCTGTGAGCACAGCAGAGTGAGTGTGCCTCTTCCACCAAAAAAAAAAAAAAAAATAGAAAAAGAGATAGATTTGAATAATACCATTCTCATGTGAGCCTAAGTGCCCAGCTCCACTGTCCTGCTTTGGAGTTGCTTCTGGATAAATCTGGGGTCTTGAGGGAGATCTTAAATAGTTCATTATATGCAATTCCAGTTCTGTTTCAAAACCACGTAAAAAAAAAATCAGGCTGCTTTCCAGGCAAGAGTGATATCTTTTTTTTTTCAGACCTTGGGACTGGAACGATAGTATGGTTTATTATTTATTGTTTGTTGTTTATTTATTTATTGTTTATTGATTGAGGGATTTTCAATTTTTTAAAGTTGCATTCTATTTTACTTTTTCTTGCCTAAGTTTGACAGAGTGTATTTCTTCAGTTTGAGGTGAGTATATTTCTTCAGTTTGAAAGCAAAGAACTTTATCTTAATCAAACTGCAGTTCAATATATATGAGAAATTTAATTTGCTCTAGATCTTGTTTTTCTCATGAACCAATACCCAGGTCTTACATTCTGAAAAATAAATAGATAGATAGATAGATAGATAGATAGATAGATAGATAGATAGATAGATAGATAGATAGATAGATAGATAGATAGATAGATAGATAGATAGATAGATAGATAGATAGATAGATAAATAAATACATAAAACTCTCTCTCTGCTTATCATCCACTTGTGATTCTAGGCATATTTTTAAATTCTTATATATAATTTATGCTGAGATAGTTATGGCAAAATTCTTCTTCCTAAAATGCAGAAGCAAGTTGATAGTATACAATGACTCAGTTATATATATCCTACCAAGCACCAGAATTGGAGTCAGGGTAATACTCTTGTCCACCCTACCCCCACACCCTCAAGTCTTCTTACAACAATACATCTCCATGACTGTCCACAATGACCTTGACACAACAAGCAACTCTTACTGGCTAGTTTGGTATCACAGGGGTTCTAGTCCAGGTGAGACACCTATCATGGCACTTTACCTTTTAAGATCTCAGTCTCTTTATCTATCAAATGAAAGACCTGGAGAGCACAATACTCATGAATGATGTTTACTGATACAGGAAATGAACATCATGTAATATGGTACCATAATCACCTAGATCTTTGAGTTCTAGATGGAGCCAAGGTCTTGAGACTGGTCTATCTTTTATCCTTATCTCTTCTGACTCATCTTCTATCTCTACCACCACCATCATCTCTAATATTATCAAGACTGATGCTTTCTCAAGTGTTAGCCCTGGTCTGTTTCAAAATCTCCTCTGCAAGAAAGTAGGAGCATTTCAGAGAATGAATCTGAAGGTCAATGTCAATCCTTTTTGAATAAAGAACAAAGCCAGTAATCTAATCTAACCTCTTCCAGTTTCTGGAATGGCATTGCCTATATAATTTGTTCTTATTACAGTGTCCTTACTCAGTTTTCCATTCCTTCATTTACCAAGACTCTCCTTGTTCTCCAGATTCTTTGCTAATGTCTCTCCTCTACCTCTAACATTAAATCCCTCACAATTGTTTAGCTACTTCACTTATTTTATAAATAGTGGTTCAAGATTTTATCTCTGAGAAACCTTTCCTGAACTCTCAGACAAGCCAGGTAGTCCTGTACTCACTTGCTGTGTTCTTGCAGCAATCAGTTATGATATTAATTTTATATTGATTTAAAAGGTGTCATTTCCCCTTTTGTTTCCCTGATCACTATAACCCCAAAACTATCGCAGTAATTAGCATACAATGGCTAACCAATAACTTTTTAAAAAATAGAAAAAGACATTGATTTGACTAATGCCACTCTCAGGTGAGCCTAAGTGCCCAGGTTCACCATCTTGCTTCAGGGCTGCTTCTGTTTAACCAAAGGATAAATATGGGGTCCGGAGGGAGGCTTTAAATAATTCCTATATAGGTTAGAAAAAAAATTTGCAAAAAAGGAGGAAAGAAATGAAATTGAGACACATACAAGCATTTTCCTCTCTTTCCTGCTCTGTGCACTTTGGACAGGATCGGATCAACATCCAGACTAAGGTCCACCTTTCTCAACTCTTATCCAAATCCTGCCTTTCTCAACTTTTATCTTGTCCCTATAAAAAAAATGATCTTTAGAAAATCTGTAAGAAATTAACATCCCCAGTAATGCCAAGGCTATATCTGCTGGTTTTGAATTTAATAAAAAATAAATGTGTAGGTTTAGTTTTATACCAGCAACATAATTATCCCAGGAAAATTTCAGACGTTCAAGTGGCAGTCCCTCCTCAAGGGACTAAGAACCAGGGTATCTTATTTTTATGGTATCTTAAGCTTGTTGCTGATGAGAGTCAGGGGAATAGCCCAGATGATTGGAGTGTATGCTTTCAGGAGATCTAGATTCAATTCTCAACATCGTCAGAAGTGACCTACAAACACCAGGCCATACGCATGGACCATCCTAGCCGAAAGTACTACACTAATAGGGAATTCCTTCCAGAAACGCTAAAATCACTTTTCTATGCACCTTTAGTTCGTCCTTCCAAATAGTGAATGCCAGCTCAGTATAAAGAATGACAAGGTTTGCTTCTCTTTTCTGGATGATTTAGGTTAAAATAACAGAATCACATATTTGAGTCAGAGATATCTACGTTACTGTAGTGAATAGTCGTCAGAGACATCAGAAGACAGACCAACCCCAGGTTTAGTGAGAAGTGAGATAATCAACATGACAAGTGCTTTCTAAAACTCACTGCACTCTAAGGCCTTCTTTAAGCTACTGGATATAGTCAAGACCATAACAGAAAAATTCAGGCTTGGAAACCAAGGGTTGCTTTTTGGTTTTGCTGCTGTCAATTCTGGCAAGTGACCCAATGATTTAAACTTTGCATCCATTAAGATGAGAACAACCCAGCTTCCTTGTATAATAAGCCTACAAAGCAGAGTCCCTGGAGCCAGAGGGGAGTTCAGTAACTTAAAAAAAAGTCAAGGTCTCATATTTTCTCTGAGGTCACAAAGTCCAAGATCGAGAAGGAAACATTGCCTCACCCTGCATAATCTTCCAGCAACACAAGCGAGGCAGTTTTAGTTCAGGCTTTGCCATTTCTTTTCTGGGTGCATCCACGCAGGTTTCTTCATTAATTTCTCCTTGACTGCCTCCAGCATCTGAATTTTTCTTTCCTAAAATGATAGAAGTTTATTTGAATGTAAAGTTGTACCGATTTTTCATCTCCTTGCTATTAATATAATTTTCTACGTAGACTGATCTTCCATCCCTTTAATGGTCCTTTCAGTCTGAGTTTTAAAACCTGCAATGGCCTCAATGAGATGTCTTCATTTAGTGTTGCAGTTCTCAAGCTGGCTGGTTTTTTTTGCCCCCAGAGGTCACTGAGCTTTATCAGTAAACATTTTTATTGTCACAATAGAGGAAGGAATGTTCCTGAAATCTGATGTGGTTAGAAGGCCATGATACTGCTAAATATAATGCACAGGACACCCCCTCCCCAGCCCACCTCCTCCATGCACACAACAAAGACTTAAGGCCCCACAGGCTGGCGACACTGGGTTGAGAAACTGATTTAGAGCAAAGCTGTTCACCTTGATAGAAGAGAAACTTTGCTTCAGTTTTGTGGTTCAGCAGCCTAAATTCTGAGACAAATGCCCTCCGTTCAAACTTCTTTAATTCCCTTCCTCCTCTCCAGCTCTGACAAACAGCTGCTTCAAAATAGTAACATGCAAAGTCTATCTTAAACACATGGAGTCAAGAAATTCAGAGTTAAGGTTTAAAAATTCGAGGCTGGCACTCTGCTGTTAAAAAAAGACAAAGCCTGAAGGTGCCAGGGTGTGAGTTGGAGACAAAGTGTCAAGCCAGGCTTTCAACCCCAACCCTCCTGCTTTTGGCTTTTGTGGGCTTAGGGCAAACTCTCTCTTACTCTAGGGTGGAGGGGTGTGTGTGTGTGGGGGGGGTCTGTGGTTTCCTTCTGACTTCTATAGAACTTAGAGAAATAAACTTAGAGAAATAAGAATTGACACATAGAGAACAAACCTCAAGAGATGGGGATGCGAGCTCTTTTAGGTTTGGGATGTACATTTATAAATATTTCTTTGATTAAATCACAGACACGGCACTTTGTGATCTAGATTCTGCACACTGACGACACTACTGTTCATGCCACTTATTTGTTCAATAAGTCAATTGCCTGATTATTTTGGGAAATGTAAAAGGGACGATGGTGTGACCAAAAATTATGGTTTTTAGAGGCAAGAAAAAGTGAATTTCAGCCCTACCTTTACAGGTTACAATTCAAACAAGTTACATACTTTCTCTGAAGCTCACCATACTAGCTATAAAATGGAGAAAAGAATTCCTTTTTTTTGGCTGGGCATAGAGGTCCTTAATAAATATTAAAATTTTATGAGAAGGTAGTGACTATTTCACCAGTGTTGAAATTAAGCTATGCACTTAGGAAAATGCAAACTGAAAAATTCAAGACCACAAGTGACCAATACATGTTAGCAACACAGATATTAATAAGCATCAGAAAGATCTAGTTACCTAAAGTAGAAAAGCCTACGACATATTCTTAGACTGATAAACTGTGCAAATGAGCTATTGGGCATTAATATATAGGTAATATTGGACTATTGCATGTTCACTAGAGCATAATCACATGACTATAGTCAGTTGTGAAGCTACAAAAAGTACTTGGTCTATAATGAGAAATTAACACAGTATACTGAACCACCCCATTTCATCATAAACATTTATTCTCATACTCATGAACCTATAGTTCAGGGCTAGGCAGCCAGCTATGATTGCACTATGCCTCAGCTGACTTTGATTCACATTATGGGTTGAACTTTGTGTTCAAGTTCATGTTCATTCTGGGGCCAATTAAGGGGCCATTAGGAATCCAAGTTTGTTCTTCTGATGGCAGATTCAATATATAAGAACCAAACAAAACCATGAAAAATACTTTTTAAACCTTTGCTCCTGCAACATTTATTCATAAGTCACTAGTAAAGCCAATCACATAAAACTTGCAGTCAGATGTCATAGAAAAGCTACAAGATGTATGTATTATATGTATAAATAATCTTTCATGAAGGAATGAAACTCTCACAGGATAGATAGGGCAGACCATAAATATGGAAATATTAAGCTGCCTTTTTAAATGGTCATGATAAGATTCTTTGGAAAGAAGTGATGTATTCTGAGCTGTAATGGGTTCCAATATGTGAAATAGATCAGAGAAAGAAAAGAGAATACGATGAGCTGAATTCCAGTGTTGGAAAAATGACATAAAGAGTAAAGTAAGAGCCATCTGAATTAAATTGGAATTTAAGGAATCCTGGTAGATTTCAGGAGAAGACTCTGTCATTCCTGGTAATAATGTATGTGCTTTATTGAGACACTCAACCAAGAATTCTGTTTACTTTTTAAAATTTAATCTTCACAGTAATCCAGTGAAATAGGCATAATTCTTTTCTTCATTTTTTTCTGGTTTTGGGCTTCCCTTAGCTGTGCAAAGGGCTCTGTGCTCAGGGATCACACCAAAGCTACTAGAGAGAAGGTCAGGGCTTATGTGGTGTCTAAGATCAAACCAGGATCTTCCACTTACAACACAAATGTTTTACCTCGGTGCTATCTCTTTGGCTTCATTATCTCCATACCTATAGTGAGGTAACAGGTGAAGTCACATGCCCAAGATCACTTTGCTTTGTAAAAGCAGTAGAATTAGGATTGAGAGTTTGGTAACCACTTCCACAATCTACTCTGTCATGTGCTTTCCTGGTTGTGACCCTACTATATTACTAAAATGATTATATTATATCATACTTAGTCACATCCCAAACAACTTCTTGGTGACCAATGAAATAGGTTAATGAGTGGAAATCTTTGATATGCTATAAATGTTTCGGAATAAGAAATTTAATGCTTGAGAGACCATGTGGAGGATCCTATAAAGTATTGTGGAGGCTATTCGCACTTCATAGTTTGTAAGACTGCATCTCTGCAGTATAGAAACATTGACATCCTGTAACCAATTACTCTAATAAATTAAAAGTATTTTAAGAATGATAGTTGACCAGGGAAGCAGCTCAGAAGAATATTTGCCTTGCATATATGATGTCCTGTGTTCAATCCTACTACCACAAAGGGGAAAAAGGCTAGTCAGGAAGGAGAACAGTACTAATTTCGGTTCAACCAATGGTTTGACTAGCAAAGAATCTCATCTATTGTTTTATTTTTTTTAAATAAGGCATTATTTGATCACTCTGTTAGGGAATAGTGTTAGACTTCTACTCTAATTTTGTCCCACTTACCAAAGGGGAAAGACAGAAAGAAGGAGAGAGGGAGGGAGGGAGAGAGGGGGGCAGGAGATAGTAAAAATGAAGGTTACCTAACTGTAATAGGATCTTCTGTTTTTTAATATTTGAATTTATTCTTTATTTAAAATTTTTGTTGTTGTTTTGTGACGATACAAGGTGGTACTCAGGGCTTACTCCTTGCTTTGCCATCAGGGGTCACTCCTATCAGGATACAGAAGACTATAGATAGTACCAGTAATCAAACCCAGGTCCTGAGTCAGCTATGTGCAGTGCAGTTTGATCCCTAGCACCACACATGGTACCCTGAACTCACCAAGAATGATCCCTGAGTGTAGAACTAGGAATAATCCCTGTGCACTGTAGCCCCAAATCAAAACCCTAGTTTAGTTGAGTATTAAAATAGAAACAATTGGTGATGGAGAGATAGTACAGCAGATAGGGCTATTGACTTGCATACACAATCAACCCCGGTTCAATCTGGCACCCCATAAAAATTAAAACTATTTAAAATAAAGCCATTGTAAGTAGTGAATATAATGATTATAGTCCTCCATTCATTCATTTATGCACACAAAATGCATATTCATCATCCTCATAAACGTTTCTGTTGCAATAGTACTACCATCTTTGGTGATTTGGATCAAAGTCCTCCTGTTTTACCTGGCCCATCAGACTGGTCCATCCTCCTGTTTCACCTGCTTCAGTCTCTTCTACTCCATTACTCTCAGGTATTTGTTTTCAGCAATGAGTCTTTATGCAGAGAGAGAAAGCCAGTATTAGGAAAGTTTCCAGTGAAGTCACTCCTTGACAGGGCAGGTTTATAATACAAAACTTTTTTTAATTGGGAAGGAGATAGCAATTCAGTGAGCCTGAAAAGGGCTACTGTCTTAATATTTTTTCTCCAGATTATAACTATTCTTTCCATATATCCATTTGAAATTTTTGGAAATATGGAAAGGTTCTCTAAAGCCATGGCCAAGCCATCAGCATCACAATGCTTTTAATTCTTTCCATCTCTTCCCAGAAGTTTAGGCTGATCTTTGAACCAGTAAACAGAGCAGTAAACATAGATAACAAGACACTCCTTAAAAAATCCCATTAGAGATTTGAGAGATAGTGCAGTGGGTAGGGTGCTTGCCTTGCACAAGGCCAACCCGTGTTCAATCTCCAGCATCCTATAGTACCCCAGTATCCTGAGTTGCTCCAGGAGTAATTCCTTAGTGCAGAATTAACCCTGAACACTGGCTCAAGACAAAACAAACAAAAATCCTTCCCTTTAATTACTCTATAATTAGTACTCTAAAATAGTTTGATACCTAGTGATTCCCTTCTAGAAGTTATTTCAGTAATTAAAATCCAAGGAGATCGTTCTGCTTTTATTAAATAAGGGTAACTGGGTTTACCCTTAGGACTGGAATGGGAAGGAATGGGAGTGAAGATAGACGGTCGACAACTACACCAGCTCTACTTTGCTGATGACATCATTCTAATAACACCAAATATCAGCCAAGTGGCACAAATGCTGACTGACTTCGACCATGAATGTGGGAAGGTTGGACTGCAGCTGAATTTCAAGTAGACAGTGTTCATGAGAAATGGACTAGTTCCTGGCGTTCCATTTGCTCTAAACGGAATGAACATCTCCGAATGTAGCAGTTATGTGTATCTAGGTTGAGAACTTAACATGACAAATGACCTAGCACCTGAGCTACACAGGAGGAAGAGAGTAGTGTGGAATGCCTTCAAGAGCATCAAGGAAGTGGTAAAGAAGATGAAGAACCTCCAGCTCTGGGCACAACTTTTCAACTCCACCATTCTTTGTTTTTTTCCAGAGGACTTCTACATTGAATTTATTATTTTTTTGCTATAGACAACATAGGATATTAAAAAATTTCAGCATGTGCAAAGTGCGTTGAACACTTTTTTCCCTGCTATTTTTTATTAATTAATATTTTCTTATACCACCGTGTAATTTGTGCAATTACAAAGATGTTCATGTCTGAGTTTCGGTCATACAGTGTTCCAGCACACATCCATCCACCAGTGCCCATTTCCCACCATCAATGTCCCCACTTTCCTCTGCCCCCAGCCTGCCTCTATGGCAGGTTCTTTATCTCCTCTCTCTCTCTCTCTCTCTCTCTCTCTCTCTCTCTCTCTCTCTCTTTCCCTCTCTGGGAGGGGGCTAGACCAGGAGCAAAACCTGCCCACATTCCAAAGTGCCTGGTCAGCCTAGCACAGAGTAGGCAGGCAGAAACTCCGCACTGCACCTGAGTACCTGGTGTCTGGCGGAGAGCCTTAGCAGCAGTTTTGGGTGGGGCCGCCAGGCCTTTGTGGAGGGAGCTGAGGTTCAACTCCACCATTCTTCCTGCACTAACATATGCCTCAGAGACCTGGGCCCTACAAAAACAGGATGAGAAGGCTATTCGGGTAGCCCAAAAAGGAATCGAAAGAGTCATGCTGGAGTATCACGCTTCACTCAAATGAGAGAAGGAATCTGGAGTTCTGACTTTCATTGACGATCAAGAGTCAAGGATGTTGTCTTGATTCTTGATGAAAATCAGATGGGCAGGACATGTAATGTGATTTAGGGATGACCGCTGGACTAGAGCTCTTACCGACTAGATTCCACAGGATGTCAAAAGAACACGTGGTCTCCCACCTATGAGATGGTCGGACTTCTTCGTCAAAAACCTGAATGAACGGTTTGAGTCTCTTCCTGTTCCTTGAGCAAGCAGATGCCATTGGGCTACACTTGCACACAACAGGGACAAATGGAGACATTACTGATGCCCACTCGAGCAAATCAATGAACAATGGGAAGATAAGTGATAAGTGAACCCGGTTTGGGGAGGGTGCACTGCAGACACAAAGCTGGAGGAACTTTTGTTATGGAATTTCATATACTTTATCCCAGTTGAAGTGGGAAAAAGTAGCAAAATGTCAGATCTTTCAGACAGAGCAGAAAAAAAGAAACAGTTCTGAGGTATCACCTGGACGTACTGAGTCCTTATGCTTAAGTCTGCGCTCAGGATCACTACTGGCTATTCTCAGGGACCATGTGAAATACCTGGATTCAAACTGAGGTCGACTGTATACAAGGCGAGCACCTTACCTCTTGTACTATCTATCCAACCCAACATTTTTTTTCCCAATATTTTTATTGACAAAAATATCTTATTGTGTCTCTGATAAAGGTACAAGCTCAGTGGAATCTCGAGGAACTCAGTAAATTCCAAGCGTCAATTTCAACAACCAGACATTTACCCTGTACCAGATACTATTACAGGCAATACCCCTGACATTCACTGATCTTGGTTATTTTTTATGCAAATTCATGATGTTGTTTTTCTAATACCAATTTGAAAGATTCATTTTGACAAATTTCTTTCTCTTTTTAAGATAAGTCTGGCATTGAGAAGGAGGCAAAGAAAATGATTCTCCTGTATTTTGTATTTCAGTTCCATAAACATCTATCACTTGATCACTTGACATCCCGTTATTCATCGATTTGCTCGAGCGGGCACCAGTAACATCGCCATTTGACCCTGTCACATGCCAGTGTAGCCCAATGGCATCTGGTTGCTTCAGAAATAAACATCTATAAGCTTTGTATTAAAATGAAGGAAGCTTTGACTGAGGATTCATTAGCAAGAGAACTCAGGACAATATGTGTGACATGCAGGAGAGAAAGTTATTAGTTAAATTTTAAAACAATATAATGTATAGTGGTGGTAATGCTATACTAAAAAGTATCTCTAATGTGATAGTATAAAGAATTTTAAGAAGTTCACTCTAAGGAGGAACATATATCGGGAGTCCCTCAGTTTCCTTCACCATTAAACACGTATAGTAACACTTCCACGGCACTTATTAAAAAGTTTGTTTTCTCCCTTCCCTTGCCTTAGTTGCTGTTGTTTCAATTACCGTTGGAAAAGTAGGTGTATGCTTTGCTTTAAAATAACCTCATGTGGGGCCGGAGCGATAGCCCAGCAGGTAGGGCATTTGCCTTGCACACGGCCGGCCCACACTGGCCTGGGTTCGATCCCTGGCATCCCATATGGTCCCCGAGCACCGCCAGGAGTAATTCCTGAGTGCAGAGCCAGGAGAAACCCCTGAGCATTGCCGGGTGTGACCCAAAAAAGCAAAATAATAATAATAAAAAATAATAATAATAAAATAACCTCATGTGGCATGGAACTCACTGTTGATCACATATTATTTATATTCAGGCTTAACAGGGGTGGCATGGTTTAGGTGGGATGCTCATTGACATTCCGGTGTAGTGTTTGATGGATATTTTTGGAGCTCTCACACATGTGTTCACCAGAGGTAGCAATCTTTTATTTTAAATCTTTTTTTAATTAATATTTTGTTATACCACCGTGAGATATACACTTACAAAGTTGTTCATGTTTGGGAGTTTCGGTCACACAGTGTTCCAGTACCCATCCCTCCACCAGTGCCCACTTCCCACCACTAATGTCCCCGATTCCCTCCCCCCTCCCATAGTCTGCCTCTATGGCAGGTTCCCCTATCTCTTTTCTCTCCTTCTCCCTCTCTCTTTATTTATATCAATATATATATATATATATATATATATATATATATATATATATATATATATATCTTCCTTCTCTTACATATTGTGAATTGTAATACATACACTTAGAGGTTATCATGCTTTTTTTTTTCCCTGTATTTAATGCTCAGTTCTAGGTTGGTATTAGCCCTTTCGACAATTTTTTTTTTTTTGCTTTTTGGGTCACACCCAGCAATGATCAGGGGTTACTCCTGGCTCTGCACTCAGGGATTACTCCTGGCGGTGCTCGGGAGACCATATGGGATACCCAGGATAGAACTAGGGCAGGCATGGGCCGGCGCGTGCAAGGCAAATGCCCTACCCTCTGGGCTATCTCTCCGGCCCCCTCTAGACAATTATTAGCACATTGTTCCCTTCACTGTCTTACCTAACCTCTGATTCCCACATGTTTGTGGTAATTTCCACCTTTGACAAGAGAGGTAGAAATCTTGACTAAGGTGCCTGCACATCTTTCCATTGCAGTGCTTCCTGGGGGTGCCATATTTTAGTTGGGGTTTGCACACACAGTTGGGTGTGCACCAGAGTCTGCACACTCTGTTGTGGCACTAGGGTCCCCCAAAACAGAGTCATTGGGACTATATTCAGCATATGTGAATGGTCCAAGGGATTGATCCCATGGCCTCATGATCTCAGGGCAAGCACTTTGGAAGGTAAAAGTGGGATTGGGCCACACCTGGTGCTGCTCAGGACTTGCTCCTGGATCCATGCTTAGAGATCACTCTTGGAGGTGCTGATGGAATCATATGGAGTATCAGGGATTTTAACCAGGGTCAGCCATGTGCAAGGCAAGTGCATTACCCTTATTCTGTATTTCTGACCTAGGAGCATCACATTTAACCATTGAGTCATCATTCCTGCCTCTGACATTTTTTAAAGGTTATTCAAATTTTAAAAAGTGCTTTGAAAAAATGTGCAGTGCATTACTACAAAATATCATTGTTCATATCATGGCAGTTAAAGAACTTGACTTAGCCTATGGTTAGAACTTATCTACATTTTTTGTTTATTTATTTGGTTTTTTGGCCACATCCAATGATGCTCAAGGGTTACTCCCTAGCTCTACACTCAGGAGTTACTCCAGGTGGTGGTTAGGGGACAATATGTGATGCCAAGGATCAAACTCAGATTGGCTGTGTGCAAGGCAAATGCCCTACCTGATGTACCTACTCTGGCCCTGCAAACTTATCTAAATTTTATAGAAATTAATGCAATTTTGTCTAACTCCCGAAACAGAAACATTAATAGAAGCACTCCTATGTTCATTGCAGTGATTTTGTTTGTTTGATTGATTGATTGATTGATTGATTGATTAAACCACAGGGAGATACATAGTTATAAGGTTGTTCATGGTTGGATTTTAGTTATAAAATGTTCCAACACCCATCCCTTACCAGTATACATTTCCCACCACCAATGTCCCCAGTTTCCCTCCTACCTCTTGCCTCCACCTACAGTGCTTAGCCTAATATCCAAGATACAGAAACAATCTAATTGCACAACAATGGAAAAATCGATCAAGAATTTATAATACACTTCACTTCACTTGTATCACTTGTCTTCCTGTTGATCATTGATTTACTCGAGCGGGCACCAGTAACATCTCCATATGTCCTGTCTCATGCTAGTAGAGCCCAAGGACATCTACTTGTTCCAGGAACATAAAGAGCCTCAAACCATTCCATCAGGTCATGGGAATGATGTCTATAATTGTTACTGGTATTTGGCATATCAATACATGGGTAGCTTGCCAGGCTCTGCCATGCAGGTGGGTTACTCTTGTAGTAACCTCTGATCTCGAGCAATAATACACACACAATGGAATACTAAGCAACTGCAAGGAAAAAGACAAATCATGCGATTTGCCATTGAGTGGGTGGAACTAGAAGATATCATGCTAATTTAGTCAGGGACAGGTACTGAATGATCTCTCATATGTGGGATTTAAAGAAGCACAGTGGGGAAGCAACAATGGTCAAGAGCAGCAGAATTAGAGAGTGATATGACAGAATTGAGTGTGGGGGGCTGGCAGTAAAGGGATACGTAAAAGGGAGAAACCTTTGGGATCATGATGAATGAACGTGGATACTTTTGTAATGAGTGTTGGAATGATGTATGCATGAAACTAGCATTAACAGTATTGTAAATCACAGTACATGGATACAGATTTTAAGAATTAATGCAAGCTTTTCTTATTCATTAAAAACTACTGTAATGTATTCACAATAGCCAGAATCTGGAAGCAACCAGAGTGCCCGAAAATCGATGACTGGATAAAGAAGCTTTGGTACATCTACACAATGGAATACTATGCAGCTGTCAGGAAAAATGAAGTTATAAAATTTGCCTATAAATGGATGGACATGGAGAAGATTATGTTGAGCGAAATTAGCCAGAAGGAGAGAGACAGATACAGAATGACTGCATTTATTTGCATGGCATAAATATATATGTACATATTATGATACCAATATCCAAGGTCAAGTGAAGCATATATCGGGAGGTCTTGTCAAAGGTGGAAATTATCACAAACGTGTGGGAGTCAGAGTTTAGGTAAGACAGAAAATGGAACAGGGTGCTAATAATAGTCGAGGGTACTAATGCCAACCTAGAACTGAGCATGAAATAGAGGCAAAAAGGATTCACATGACAACCTTTTAATGTATGTTCTGTAATCCATAGTCTAGAAGGGAAGGAAAAGAGAAAGAGAGAGAAAGGCAAAGAAATAAAGAACCTGCCATGGAGCAGGGCTGGGGAAGGGGAGGGAACCAGGGATGTTGTTGGTTGGAGATGGGCACTGGTGGAGGGATGGGTGCTGAAACACTGTATGACCAAAACCCAAACATGAACTTTTTAATTGTATATCTTTTTTATTTGTATATCTCACGGTGGTATAATAAAATACTTAAAAAAAAACTACTGTAATGAGGCAAAAAGATACAGATAATAACCTCTAAATGTATGTATTGTAATCCATAAGTGTAAGGGAAGGAAGAGAAAAAGAGATAAAGAACCTGCCATAGAGGCAGGCTAGGGGATGCTGGAGAGAATCAGGGACATTGGTGGTGGGAAATGGGCACTGGTGTAGGGATGGGTGCTCGAATACTGTATGACTGAAACCCAAACATAAACATCTTTCTAATTGTATATCTCACGGTGCTATGATAAAATATTTTAAATGCTACACAATTTAAAGGATAATTAAAAAAAAACTACTGTAATGAACATGGCTTGGTAGAAATAGTGGTGATCTTTCAGCTGGAAGATCTTGGATTAGTAGACTGAGAAATTTTCAGTTCTGTCACTCAGGAATGTTTCCGTTTCCCTGAGGTTCATTTGATCCTGTTCTAAAAAACAATACATGCTCTATCAACTTCATTAAAATGTTGTGAATGAGAAAGAAATATGGGGAATTCTTTGTAAAGGACAGTCATCCTTCCGTGAAAATAAAATAAAGTGTTTTAATTGTTGTCTTTATATTGAAAATGTGAGTTGGGTGACAGAATTTTTACTAAAAAGATAACCAGAAAAACAAAAGTTCTACACAGGATTCTATAAACTTTCCTTTTTATACCATTACATTTTCACTAACACCAGAAATGTGCACATTAAGTATACTTTATCTTGTGCAATGCTGCTCTCAGAAGATAGGATAATAAATATTCGCTGGGGTTTTTTCCCTTCTCATTCCCTTCCTTACAGGCTCTGGCTATACTCCAGCTGCTGACTCCCTCACTACACCCCCCTTTCTACTAGCTCTGTTATGTCTCTTTAGAGATCTCTTTAAAATTCCTTCCCTGGTTACTGCAAATCAAGACTTCACACATAGGCTTAGTGACGGACTCTAAGGCATTTGAAGTCTGTCTTTTCCCCACTACTCTCTTCCACCTCACCCCATTAGGTCTTGTCCTCTAAAGGCACCACAGCATCTTCTCTTCATTATATAAGCCACACAGGCCACAATTCTGGGCTGTGCTTTCCTCACTCAGGGTTACCATCTGTCTGCTGCGTACAAGTTTTTATGCTCATCCCCAAACAGCCCTGGTGCCCAATGTTATCTGTGACTTTGGAGACAGAAGTGGGAGGTTTGAGACTCCCTTTTGAGGCATTGAACGGTGGTACAAGTTTATTCCTAGAGCATTTTTAATGTCATGATTCTTTATCAGATTCACACTAGGACATAGCAAAATTAAAATGACCATATTAGACTACTGATAATCTACCCCCAGGAAATCAAGATAAGGCTATGCACAAAGCCTTCATCCCTGTAAAGCTTCAATCTCCACACTACCCCCTAATACACCACAATATTATTTACTTCATCAAAAGATTGATACACCCTTAAAGAAATTAGCATCAAGCTTCAAGTTTCCGTATGTAAAACTTTATATCATCACCTTCCTTTTATTTTACCCCCTGCAGAGATTTCTACCTATTACCTACACACATGCACGCACACACACACACGCACACACACACCACACATCCCTCATACAAAGGTCAAGACAGTCTTTCAGAAACTGGCTTCAAGCTTCAATTTCTATATATGTCTAAGACTGATACCATCAGATTTCTTTCTTTGAAACAAAATTTTATATTTTACATTCTCCAAAGCTAGAATTTAATCTTCACCTGTTATAATGAACAAAACATGATAGTTTACCAAAGGTGTGAAAGCCAAACCCATGTGAAAAACTGCCTCAAAAGATGAGAAGCCCATTTGGAGGGAAAATATGTGGGTTGCCAGTGGGAGTTTTTCACTCTTTGGCTTTGTACATCAGCTTTTGCAAAGGAGAAAAGGTTAACAGGAGGTAATGTGTTGAAGATGCAGCTATGGTTTCTTCAAAACTTTTTTAAAAGTTGGATTGTTATTAATCAATGGAACTGTCACTTGCAAATAACAAAAATCCCCTCAAAAATAACGTCCAGTTCAATCTTACTGAAAAACATGACATGCATAAGGAGAGATGGTAGAAACCATTGCCTGTGTGGATAGGGTGGGGGACAAGGAAGGATGAAGATACCCCTTCCTCTCTCTGACCCATCCTGGAGGCCTGGTGGCCCCACCCACGAACTGCCTCAGGGCTCTTGGCCATAATGCAGAGACTCAGAAGCAAGGGAGAGAGCTACCATTCGGCTCTCCCTAGCTCAGCTGACCATGAGGCTCCCAGGAGGCTAGAGGGGTTTTGGGTGTTGGCCCATCACCTCTGTAGGACCTCGGAAGCAGCTGGATGAAACTCACTCACCATAATAGCTGCCATTTTCATGGTCTGGACCCAGTACATCAAACTAGTAGAACCAATCATGTTCTAGAATATATTATAATTTACAGTGTGTAAGAAAGGGAAGCAGAGAGAGAGAGAGAGAGAGAGAGAGAGAGAGAGAGAGAGAGGAGATAAAGAACCTGCCATGAAGGCAGGCTGGGGGAAAGGGGAAGGAAGTGGGGACATTGGTGATGGAAGATGTGCAGGGGTGGAGGGATGGGTATTGGAACACTGTAGAACCAAAATTCAAACATGAACATCTTGTAATTGTATATCTAAAGGTGGTATAATAAAATATTTTTTAAAAATATTTTTAAAAAAGAACAAAAGTCAACAATTCCTAAAGGTACCCAGTGAGAATGAAGTTAGATCATATGGCAAAGATTACTAAGCAGAGTGCAGTAACAAAGAAATACAAGATTTATACATATATATAAACATAGTAATTATGACATTCATGTATTATATATAATTGTTAATTGCCTTTTTCTATTGGCACTTAGACAAAGAACTAATTTATATCATACTTTGAAAACAGAGTTTTGAGCATGCAGTCTCAAACGCGGCTGGGGGAAGCTGGAACTCGGCTCTCCCCAGGCTTAGATGACCATGGGGCTCCCAGGATGGCAGATGGGTTTTGGGAGTGGGCCCATCACCTCTGGGGGTCCCGGAGGCAGCCAGATGAGATTCGCCCACCACACTAGCCGCTACCTTCGCTGTCCGGATGCTGGGATGCTACCTCAAGACCAGATTAACAGAGCAAAATCTTCTCTATCCAGATGCTAACCATGAGGCCCCTAAGTCCATCAAACTAGTGGAAACAGCAATGTCCTTTAATGTACTGCATTCTATGATATGTAGGAAGGTTAGGCGGGAGGGGAGAGATAGAGAGGAGAGAAAAGACATACAGAACCCACCAAGTAGTTGAGGTGTGGTAGGGGGGGGGAGGGAGGTGGGGACATTGGTGATAGGAGATGGGTTCAGGTGGAGGGATGGATTTTGGAACACTGTAGAACAAAAACTTTACATGAGCATCTTGCAATTATATGTCTAAAAGTGGAGTAATTAAATTTGGGAATAAAAGAAAAAGAGTCTTACTACTATTTGGAAGAAGAAAAGTATAGATTTCTGTTCATTTCTTTTTTTCTTCTTGATGTCCTGCATGCATAGTGATGAGATATGAGATTTAAAAAAAGTCTTCAGAAAACTCTCTATTAGAGATATACAAAACCTGAAATGTGCAAAAATTGGAGTCGGAACAATGGTACAACAGGTTGGGCATTTGCCTTGCATGTGGCCAACCTGGGTTCAATCTGCAGCATGCCATATGGTCCCCCAAGCACTGTCAGGGTAATTAGAGTGAAGAACCAGGAATAACCCCAGAGCATTGCCAGGTGTGACCCAAAAAAGAAAAAAAATGTGCAAAAACTATTTGATGACAAAATTCAACTAATGGAAAACTAGTATATGAATAAAATTAGGAATGGAAAACTAGATTTCGTGGGGGTAGAGAAATAGTACAGTAGTGAGAGCAATTTGCCTTGCATGCATCTGACCTGGATTCCATCATCAGCAACCCCAAGCCTTCAAGAAATGCTCCCTAAGGACAGAGCCAGGAGTGAGACCTGAGAACCACAGGGTGTGAAGCCAAAACCAAAACCAAATTTTTTTTTAATTTTCCTGGGTATGTAACTCAGTTGCCTCCCATGTTTGAGGATCTTGGTTCAGTCTCCATCATGGGAGGAGAAAAAAAAAGGAAGGAAGAAAAGAGAGTAGAAGAAGGAGATGACTTTCTAGAATGTCGAACCTAGTAAAGCAAAGACAAACCTCATTATAATATTAAAGAAAAGAATAAGGGGCTGGAGATACAGTTCAGTGAGTAAGGTGCTTGCCTTGCACACAGCAGACCCAAGTCTGGTCCCTGGCACCACACTTGGTCTCCCAAGCCTGCTAGGCATGATCCCTGAGTGCAAAGCCAAGAGTAAGCGCTGACCAGGTGTGGCCCAAAACAAAGTATTAGGATGAGCATTGTTTTGGGGTTGTTTTTTTTTGGCTTTTTTGGATCATACCCAATGACACTCAGTATTCCTGACTCTTTGCTCAGGAATTACTCCTGGCAAAGCTCGGGGGCCATATGGGATGCCGGGATTGAACCTGGGTTGGTCGCATGCAAGGCAAACACCCTACCTGCTGTGTTATTGCTCTGGCCCCATAGTATGAGCATTGTTATGGTACCCATATGCAGTCATCAAACAAAATGACAAAGAATTTTCATGTTATTTTTGTTTGGTGTCACAGACATTTTGGTCACATCACAACCAGCTAAGTACTAGCAAAGACGAAAGGCAAGGTATAAAATTGTATCATCTAAGTGCTGTATTTCACAGAGGCAAGCACTGCAGCTTAAGGAAGCTGACTTGCCAGTGGATGAATGTGAGTCAACATCCCTGAGTTTAGTTTCTGGTTTTGCCCATAAACTTTTATAGGAGTAAGAGCAGTCCTGAGGAACCAGCAACATTTTCCTTTCTGCCAATAGATATGTTGAGGCCCCAATTGGGGTGGAGGGGTTGGTTACATTTCATTAGGAAATGAATTGTGCCAAAACTAAAAGTATACTGCCAACCAATTAGAGTGCTATTAACACTTTAGATATCTGCACTTTCTCCAACAACACTCACCGAGAAAATAAGAAAGGAGGGACAGAAGAGCAAGTACAGTGGGCAGAGCACTTGTGTTTGCAAACTACCAACACAGCTTCAGTTTTGGGTGGTTCTTTACGGTAATTTCTAATTACAGATCAACTGTTTTTTTTTTTTTTTTTTTTTTTGGCTTTTTGTGTCATAACTAGTAATGCTCCGAGGTTACTCCTGAGTTTATATTCAGGAATTACTCTTGCAAGTGCTCAGGGGAACATATGGGATGCTGGAGATCGAACCAGGGTGCAAGGGAAATGCCCTACTTGTTGTACTATTACTCTGGCCTCCCAACTGTTTTCCTAGCTTTCTATCCCATATGTTTCTCCAAATACTGTCAGGAGTAATTCCTGAGCACACAGAGGTAGGAGTAACCACTGCACATCACAGGGTATGGCCCAAAAACAAACAAAAAAATTAAAAATTAAAACAGGAAAGTGGTTCTTTGTGTGCCTATTAGTCTGACTCCCAGGCAACAGGTAAGAAAACCTCTCTGCTGAGAATGATGCCTCAATTGCTTTGTCATCCCCCTTGTTGCAGGACTCCTCTAAGAGCCTCTGCATCTACTCTGAATTGCTGCCTGCAAATCACTTCGTAGATAAGGGGGTAGTCTAAATGTGGCAGTTTATCTAACCATGTATTCTGTACTAGCTGGTATAAATATTCTCTCATGCTACCACAATCATCGTGGGACTAGCTAGATCTTACCAGCATATTTGCCTGGCCACGTTGGATCCCTAAATAATTAGACCAGAGAGAAATGCTGTTTGCCTCCAAGCAAGCAAGCATGGCTCCCCTGATAACTCAAAGGCAACTAAAATACAAAACTACCATGAAGTAGACCAGACTTGTGAAGGCTTGGAGAAATATTTAACTGGTACTAGTATTAGACTTTGGTACAGAGACAAGCCATCTCGGAAACCCCCTTCTCTACCCTATAAAGGCTTTTCCAGGCAGATCTTGGCTCAAGACATTAGCATATAAAAGGGCCTAGGTGAGGTGCTGGGAGAAATTACCTGAGGGCATTTGACCCTCCCTGCTTTCCATAGTAGTGGGAGGGAGGTCTGAGTTGCAGGGGTATAAAACTAGCCTGCTTTCTCTCTCAGGCTCTCTTTTGGGCTCTCTCTTTGTGAGCTCGCACCCTTCTTGGGAGTCTTGTCTTTTGTCTCCTCTTTACAGGGCCTTTACACGTGGTGGCCGCCATTTTGGCCTACAGGTGGCTGGGGTTCTAGCCAGGAATCCTAAGCACAGGGTTTTCCCTATTGTGGATTTATATGCCTGAACCTGTGATAAGTAAAACCTTTTAAAACTGCATCGGATTCCTGAGTCTTCATCCATTCCCCGCCCGCTCCGGAGGAAGAAGGGAACTCGCTTCCCAGCACTGTTGAGGACCCCAGCGGCGTTCCCTGACACCCTCTCCCCATTCACCCAAACTGGTACTCCATGCCCTAGTGCTTTAAAAGATTATATAGTAGCAGAACTCAGAGATGATGTCAGGATTCACTGATTCCTTCCACTGAATAAGCTTCAATTGAGTAGTTACTATTGGTTATCCCAGAGTCCAAAGACTCAGAGAGGCAGGATAATGGGTAAAAGACTAAATCAGGGAATAGCCCACAAACACTGCTGGTTAGAGTCTAAAACCATTGAAACAAAATGGATCAGATGAATAAATACTGTGAAAAATTTAAAAAAATAAAGATTTGTTGCATCTTGCACCTGGCCATTAACCAGATTTTCACATTGATAAGAACTTCAGGTTTTTTCTTTCCTGGGTCTACTTAAATCCCTCTACAATGGTACAATCACATCTTTTCATTTAAAGCAGGTGAGAGGACCGATTGCACCAGATTGGGGTAAACTGCAAATCAAGTCATGGTGATTTAGCAAGAAACCACATCAGCGAGAACCTCTGTGTCTGTCTTCTTCCAGTGTTCAGAATGAAGACACAGCTACCACGGCTCCCACTCAGCTAAGTCAACAATACTGAGAACTCACTGATATCTTCTTCCTCTCACTTCAATCTCAAGGTAACAAGTTTTAGTTCTTTTCCTTCCTTGTACAGTTTATTGACCAACCTTTCTGTGCCAGACACAATCCCAGGCTCTAGTGGCTCTAGAGGGGATGGGGTACCAGTTTTACTTAAAGAGTAATGGCTCTTTGGTCTTAGTCATTCTATGGGATCAAGCATTATCAAGCCCCAATCTTGAAAAATCACTAGGGTTGCAATATACTGTTGCCCAGAGCCTCTGCATCTAGCCTGGAGTTGCATCCTGAAGGTCACTTTGTAGATAGGAGGACAGTTTGAATGTGGCAGCTCATCTGATCATGTATTCCATACTGGTTGGTATAAATATTCTCTCATCCTGCCACAATCATCGTGGGACTAACTAGATCTTACTGGTATATTTGCCTGGCCACGTTGGAGCTCTTAAGTAATTAGACCATAGAGAAATGCTGTTTGCCTCCAAGCAAGCAAGCATGGCTCTCTAATAACTCAAAGGCTGATATACAGAACAACCATGAAGTAAAGATGAGACTTTTGTGAAGGCTTGGAGAAATATTTAACTGGCTATAGAGTATTCTTTGGTACAGATGCATGCCTTTGTACTGTGAGATACAGTTCATCTCAGAAGCCCCTCCTCCACTCTACCCTGCAGGGTCACTTCCAAGGCAGATTTTGGCTCATCAACATTAACATCTCTAAGAGTCTAGGTGAGGTCCTGGGAGAAATTACCTGAGGGAATTTGACCCTGATGGCTTTCTGTTGGAGTGGGAGGTCTGGGTTGCAGGGATATAAACCTAACCTGCTTCTTCTATCTTGGATTTTTTTCCCCTTTCGGCTGGCACATCTCTTCACTGTCTCCTCTATGCAGGGCCTTAACACGTGGTGGCAGCCATCTTGGCCTTGAGCCCAGCCAGGAACCCTAAGTTCAGAGTTTTTTCCTATTGCTGATTTGTTGCCAGAACCTGTGTTAAGTAAAGTATTTTGAAACTTTTTCGGATTCTTGAGTCTTTCTCCGTCTGCAGGCTACTGATCCTCTGGGACAGAATGGGCTCCTTGATCTTGTGCCTATATATTGTGCAGGGTGCCGTGACATTTCCCGCACCCTAGTACCACTGTTCTTTGTTGATAGGACAGTGTGGTTCAATGGTGTGCCACTGCCTACAGTTCATGTCCAAATCCTCCTGCAAGATCTGACCTCTCAGAGTCAGTTTACACAAGTGTCACTTATTCCAACTTTAACAGGCTGTGTAAGCTAGCAAAGAAGCCAATACTCCTTCTCACGGTATGGAACTCTGTAGTTTAAATTCTACTAATTCTCTGCTATTTCTCTGCCAATAGCCTCCAGAGACTGTGCCACTTAGCTCCTTCCTATCCACCACAGAAAATCTACACACCTCTTCAAAGGAAGCCAAATTATTTGTGCTAGGGCCTTGCATCCAATTGCAACTATACTTAAACTCTGCCTCAGTCGCAGAGAAGCTCTAGCTCTTGGTCCAAGGTGGAGTTTTTTTTTCCTGATTTTTATTTTATTTTATTATTCCCCCCCAAATATTGTTACACCATTTTAGACATACAATTGAAAGATGCTCATGTAGAGTTTTGGTTCTACAGTGTTCCAACACCCATCCCTCCACCCAAACCCATTTCCCATCACCAATGTCCCCACCTCCCTCCCCCCTCCCACACCTCAACTACTTGGCGGGTTCTGTATGTCATTTCTCTCCTCTTTATCTCTCCCTCCTGCCAAACTTTCCTGCTCTTCGTGGAATTCAATGCATTAAAAGACATTACTGTTTCCACTATTTTAATGGACCATGCGGCCGTGCGTACTGGGTTCGAACGGTTTTGCTCTGTTGATCTGGTCGTGAGGCAGTTTCCCAGCGTCCAGACAGTGAAAATGGTGGCTAGTGTGATGGGCAAGTCTCATCTGGCTGCTTCCGGGACCCCCCAGAGGCGATGGGCCCACTCCCAAAAGCCGTCTGCCCTCCTGGGGGTCCCCTCTTCAGCTGGGCCCAGGGCGAGCCGAGCTCCAGCCTCCCCAGCCGCTTCATGTTATGGCCGATGGCCCCGGGCAACTCAAGGTGGAGTTTTAAATTGGTACCATGTAGGCTAATACCAAGGATGGCCATCGTCTTTCCTAGCTTTAACATTTATATTTGCCTCTACCTCCTCGTATGTGGCCACTGTAACTATTGTGGTGGTTCTGGGTGACAGGTGACCTTTGCCTCAATGGCTTTTCAAAATCCAATCTAGTAATGCCAAGGATTCTATATGTACCCTCAACATCCCAGTGGCTAATGAAACTGAACATTTACAGTGGCCAATTGAGAACCAAGCTAAACACCTTGTTTGCATGCTCTCACTAAACCCTCACAGAGATGCTACATGCAACTTTTGTTCCAAGCATGGTAGGTCATTGTCTTATTTTGAATCACCCCACCCCAAAGACCCCTTGATAAAGAATTTGGGTGTAAATAGTTTATTTAGAATTTAGTGTGCATTGTGGAGGGACGGGTGCTGAAACACTGTATGACCAAAACCCAAACATGAACTTTTTAATTGTAAAAAAAAATAATAAAAAAAATGGAAAAAAAAGAATTTAGTGTGCAGTCCCAGTAAATAGAGCAAGAAGATGATAACAGAGATAGGGAAAGTCATAAAGGATTAAAGGGCAGAAAGTACTGTGAAAACCTGGGCTTAATCCCCTGCTTGCAAGCTTCTGAGAGTTAGACTGAACCTCACATTAAATTCCTCCAAAAATTAAGAAATAGAATAGTTATCTACTAATTTCCTCCTAGAAGATCATCCTGGGGAATTTGAATCTTTGGAGGTTTTCCAGAGATTTTCCAGCACTCTCCTGCCTCAGAGAGCTGACTGAGGCATTGTAATAGACAAGAACTTTCTATATCTGACTTCAGAATGAACTGGGAGATATAAGCAAAGCCATTGACATTATCTACTACAAGCACAAGAAAAAGAAAAAAAGGGAAAAACATTAAAGATAATAAGAAATAAGATCTACTCTCATATATACATATATATTGAAAATCATATATATACTCATAAAAGAGCAGTGTAAATCATATTGTGTATATGGTATTGTATAGTATATGTATGTCAAATAAATTTGCAAACCATATGGTATTAATGCATATTCATACCTAATAGATAAGTATTTTTTTAAATACCCTTTAATAAAAATGCAAAATTTTTATTTGAAGAAATGTTGTATTTAGATTCTTGTGATCTTCCATGTTAGATCTATCTTTAAAATGATTTTATAGTTATGCATGATAATAAAACAACCTAGTAACATTAGCTAAACTATTTTTATCATGAGGTGTTCACTTGAATTGTATAAATAGCTATTGTTTTATGTTAAAACCTAGGATGTGTTTATGTATATATATATATGTATATGTGTGTGTGCATATAGATAAAAGAATATGAATTCAGTTACATGATAAGTTACATGATTTTCAAATGATAATACAGTTATTAAAATAACAATGCAAAATTAGTTCAAACATAAATTTTAAGTTCAGCTTTATAACTGGTAGGAACATTGAAAGTAGAAATTTTTTTTTAATTTTTTTATTATACCACCATGAAACATACAATTACAAAAGTGTTCATAATTGGTTCTTGGTAATACAGTATTCCAGCACCCATCCCTCCACCAGTGCTCCATTTCCACCACCAATGTACCCCTCCCCTCCCGCCCCCCAGGCCGCCTTAATAGCAGGTACCCCAGTTTTCCTCTCTTTCTCTCTCTATCTCTCTCTCTGTCTCTGCATCTCTCTCCCTCTTATTTTACACATTGTGGCTAGCCCTGCAGATATTTAGAGTTTATCACTTAAGTCTCTTTGTGTATATTCAGTGGTGAGTTTTAATCTGCCATTACCATTTCCCATATTTAGTAAATCCACTGGTATCTATTTATATTCTATTAATGAATGCAGTCATTCTATATCTGTCCTTTTCCTTCTGACTAATTTCACTCAGCATGATAGACTCCATGTCCATCCATTTGCAGGTAAATTTCATAATTTAGATAAGTATTTATACATATATATTATATATATATATCCCTAAAAGAAATTAAAGTTCATCTATTTAATAACTGTTCATTAAGTAACAATTGTTTCCCACACTAAGAGTATGGGCATGATCAAAATAGTCATTGAACTCATAAAATTTATATCATATGACAATTAGAGCTAAACAGGGGACTGGAGATAGAACATGGTTTAAAGTGCTTGTCTTAAATGCAACCAACCTCTTGGGGCTGGAGCAATAGCACAGCAGGTAGGCCACTCGCCTTGCAGGTGGCCGACCTGGATTCGATCCATGGCATCCCATATGATCTCCCAAGCACTGCCAGGAGTCAATCCTGAGCCAAGAGCCAGGAGTATCCTGAGCATAGCTGGGTGTGACCCAAAAAGCAAAAAAAAAAAAAAAAAGCAAAAACAAAAAAAGCAACCACCCCCATTCAATCTCCAGCACTGGTATGACACCTTGCTCACTGCCAGGTGTAACCCCCTGAGAACAGATTGGAGTAGCTCCTGAGCACCTTTTGGTGTGGCCCAACCTCACCCTCAACTACACATAATAATAAAGAGCTCAACAAATAATGCTCTCCAGAAGGCCACAAATATAAGGGAAATGAACATGAACTGAGGTTATCAGGAGTTTTCCTGGAAAGGTTTCCTTAGACCTTTCTTGCAGTTACCTGGAGTGTGAAAAGTTTATGTTGAATGTTCCCTCTAAACAAGACCCTGAGGTAGTGGCCACTCTGTCACCCCATGAGAAATCTAATGCCTTAGGTACTAAGGTACTAGGTATTATCTTTGGTTCTATTTGTGACGTTCCTCTGCAAAATTCTCCCAGAGGGGTGGTGGGGGGTACATTTTGGAGATTATTGGTCTCCTAGCCCATCCCATTCATAGATCTGATTTTTGAGTGAGGACATTGAACTTTGGGCTCACTTTGCTTAGTTTTTTGTATTTTTAAGTGGCATGTCAGATATGAGAAAAATTTTCCAACTAGTTTGTAACTGGCAAGTGAAACACAGCAGCCTGTCAAGCTGCTTCTTGCTGTCATTTATAGATTTCCAGGTACCTCATGTGAAGATTAAATATGGAGTGAGTTGGTACACAGGGCGCATTTGTGTCTGTCACTTCTTTTTTTAAGCATTATTGAAGCTTCTGGTACCTTGACTTTGCTTTTTCTCTAGAGTTACCAGAATGTTCTTCTCAACCCCATAAGTGCTAGACCATGGCTTGTCAAACTGACTTCTGAGAATGACACCCACCGCCTTGTCACTCAGGTTTTTTCAGTGTGATTGCCTGTCACACAGATTCTTTAGCACCTAAAAAAACCTCATAAATCACCCACTCCATTTCTATCCTTGATCGAGCCACAGAAGGAGAGAGATTGGGTAGCAATGAAAATGGGCAATGTCTTGGCAAAGCAAGTTGGGAAGAAATGGCTTATACATATGTCCACTGTTGATGGCTATGCTGGACCATCCTGGTGCTTCTCACTGACCTTTGCCTCCTCTACAAGCTCCTTCGGAATAAACCTGAAGACCTCTCTTGCCAGGCCTTATAACTCTCCTCATGCACTGGTCCCTCCACATCCATGATCTCACTTTTTACCAGGGAGGCTGCGTCCCTCAATCAGTGTCCAAAGGATTCCTCACAGACACCACCCTTGCATATAAGCTGAGTTCTATAGATAAAAATCTTCAGTTCCAATGACTTTTCTGTTCCCTTACTGTTCCCTTACTGTTTTATTTTTGTCTGTTCCCTTACTGTTTTATTTTTAATCACACATATGAGAGATTTTTAAAAAAATAGTTACTGTGGAAGTGAGACCTGCACAAATACAGATGAAAAGAGCTAATTTCCTGAGATTCCACAAAATTTTAAATCAATGATAAGTCACTGTCACTGTCTTCCCATTCATCATCGATTTGCTCGAGTGGGCAACAGTAACATCTCCATATGACCTGTCTCATGCAAGTAGAGCCAAAGGGCACCTGCTTGCTCCAGGAACATAAAGAGCCTCAAACCATTCCATCAGGTCATGGGAATGAGGTCTATAATTGTTACTGATATCTGGCATATCAAATACGACACGGGTAGCTTGCCAGGCTCTGCCGTGCGGGTAGCATACTCTTGTAGTCATCTCAAAATGACTACATTGATGAACCGCACGGCCACAAGCAGCCGCCTGAGCCAGGCTGTGTTAGGCTGTTCTGCTAGGTGGAGTTCTGACGAAGGGGAAGTCCGGATGTGGAAAATGGAGGTCCTCATGGAGTGGGGGTCGTCTGGCTTGTTGTGAGGCTCTGCTGGGGTGGCGGGCCAGGCCTAGAACCTGCCATCCCTCCCTGGCACCTCATGAGCGGCTGGGCACAGGGAGAGCCAGTAGCAGCTCTGCCCCATGTCTGTCAATGATAAGTTGATAAAGTTAATTTTTTTTTCCAAAATTGGCTGAAATTCATATATCCAAAGCACAGACTCAACAGAACTGAAAACAGGAGATCTAAGCTGCAACAACTGAAACTTTGTAATATTCCTGTCAAGTTGACAGGCAGGGGATGGATTGGGAGTTGAGGTGGGGAGGGAATATGGAAACACTAGTGGAGGGAAGTTGACACAAGTGATAAGATTGGTCTTGAACTATTAAATGCCAAAAATGCAACTATCAATAATATTGTAAATCAATGTTCCTTAATAAGATTAAATAAGAAAAGATTGAAGCAATAGTGCAGTGGGTAAGGCGTTTGCCTTGTATGCATCTGACAGGTTCTACCGCTTGCCCCCTAAATGGTCCCCACACATTGCCAGAAGTTATCTCTAAGTACAGAGTCAAGAGTAATCCCTGAACATTGCTGGGATGGCCAGGTGTTTTATAAAAATGTTTTTCAAAAATATATACAAAAGTATATAAATTTAAAAAATTAATATTTTGAATAATTCTGTGCTAAAACATTTTTGAAACTTATGTAAAATAGTAAATCCTGCAAATATAAAAGTAAAGAATAAGGATATATATGTATATGTGTACATGTGTATATATATTCTTATATATATTTATACACACATATATATTTATAAAACATTGTTTTGTGCCACACCTAGGCAAGTGTTCTAACCACTCTTTTATCCCTCCTGTCCAAAATCCAGTTAAAAAGGTAAGACATAAATATGCCTAAAAAAAATATAAGTATATTTTATCCCCAAAACAGACATATTGCGGTCAGAATACTGTACAGCACTTTTCTTGCAGATGGAATACCCAGGTTTGATCCCTGGCATCCCAGGGGCAGGGCTTCCTTAGAAACAGACCTGGAGAAAATGGTCTCCAGATAACAGCTAGTGGTAATTCCTAAGTGCAGATCCAGGAGTAACCCCTGAGCACTGCTGGGTGTGCCACTCCCAAAAAGGAAATATTGGCTTTATACCAGGAAATGATGATGGGTTCTAGCCCTGGCCCACCACCCCAGCAGAGCCGCACAGCAAGCCAGATGGCCCCCCATTCCATCGGGCCGCCATTTTCCACATCCAGACTTCCCTCACGTCAGAACTCCACCCAGTGATAGCATATTACAGCCCATCTCGCACTGCATAGCGGCTGCGCAGTTCATCTATAAATGCTATATTTAGAGGTGACTACAAGGGTATGCCACCTGCACGGCAAGCCTGGCAAGCTGCCCATATTGTATTTGACATGCCAAATACCAGTAACAATTATATTAGTTCATTTCCATGACCTAATATACTGGTTTGAGGCTATTTATGTTCCTGGAGAGAGCAGATGCCCTTGGGCTCTACTAGCATGAGACAGGACATATGGAGATATTACTGGTGCCCGCTCGAGCAAATAGATGATCAACGGGAGGATAGTGATTGTGATAGTGATACCAGGAAACACTGATGATACCATTCAAGTGACTGCAAGAATAAGTAAAAGACTAATAACAATTTCTATGGATTAAAAGGGAAAACCACCTGATCAGATATAAAAAGAATATTCAATATAAATGGAATGTTAATTTTCTATTTAAAATGTTAAAAATACCTTAGTAAGCCAATAGTAAGCATAATTTTCTTAATCTAGTAGAGGACAACCGTGAATGCCATGAGTGAGTGCCATACTCAATGCCACTTGCTGGAAGTTTCTCCTGTCTTTTAAAGTATTTTAAAGAATTTTAAAGTATTCCTTTAATACTTATTGCAAACCTGGTTTCAAAACTATGAATTCTCTAGGGTGTCGCCTGTTCATGAAGCTGTGAACCCTTCCTTTACTCATGAATGATAATCTAGCTGGAAAAATACTTGTGGTGAAGTGTTCATTTTGTTCAGTTTTTTACTCTATATCTCTCCATTTCTGGAGTGAAATGGAAATGGAAATGGAAATATGCTACAAGAATATGCTACCCGCATGGCAGAGCCTGGCAAGCTACCCGTGTTGTATTTGATATGCCAAATACCAGTAACAATTTTAGACCTCTTTCCCATGACCTGATGGAATGGTTTGAGGCTCTTTATGTTCCTGGAGCAAGCAGGTGCCCTTGGGCTCTACTTGCATGAGACAGGACATATGGAGATGTTACTGGTGCCCGCTCAAGCAAATCGATGATGAACGGGAAGACAGTGATACAGTGATATCTCTCCATTCTCTTCTGACTCAGAGCCTCACTTCAGAGATCTGCTGTGAATCTTATGGGATTTCCTTGGTATGTTAGGTGGAATTGCTCATTCTGTTATGTTCCAAGAGCTTGATCACTTGATCACTTGAATCCGTTATTCATCGATTTGCTCGAGCGGGTGCCAGTAACATTTCCATTGGACCCTATCACGTGCCAATGTAGCCCAATGGCATCTGGTTGATTCAGGAATATGAAGAGCCTCAAACCGTTCCTTCAAGGTCTTTACAAGAAGTCTGACCATCTTGTAGGTGGGTGGCCACGTGATCTTTTGATATCCCGTGGGGATCCAGTCCAGCAGTTGTCAAAAAAATGGCTCTAGTCCAGCGGTTGCCAGAGCCTGGCAAGCTGTCCGATGCGTATTCGATATGCCAAATCCAGTAACAGAAATGTTTATTTTCCTGACCCCAAAAGAACCCTTAATATGGCAGCAGTAAGAAAGGCAAACAAGCAGTGCCTGATAAAATTTCGTGGCCATCCCTAGGCTGCCAAAGCGAAGAAGGACTAAAATGACTGTCTGTACTTTCAATGCGACGCTGGCATCGGAAGCATATATTGAGGATCTGATGCTGCAAGCGAAAAGATCAAGTACGGCGTCATTGGTCTGACTGAGACGAGGTGGCGTCAGTTACATCATGCTGTATTTGACACCGGAGAAGAATTGTTCCTTGGAACATGTGATGAAAGAGGCATCGGTGGCGTTGATGTCCTTGTCAACACGAACATGGCCGTAAAAATTGTTTAAGGTCCAGAAATAAATAAATGTTCAGAAATGTACAATATCATCTACAGAGATTTCAAGAAGGTTCTATAGTGTTTTGGGGGTGGTGGAAATGCTTTCTGATGCCCACCTACATGCATTCAAAGTCAGACCAACTCCCATTTCACATGGTCCAGCTAGAGTTGACCCCTCTCATGGATGTCCTTCTATCTCTCTACATGGTTTATGTTTTGAAAGTGAGTGTGGGTCCCAAACACTGCCAGTATGAACCCCTTCCTGCCGGTGATAGGATGTAAACAAAATCTATTACTTTCTGGGGCCAGAGCGATAGCATGTCGGGTAGGGCATTTGCCAACCCAGGTTTGATCCTCAGCATCCCATATGGTCCCCTGAGCACTGTCAGGAGTAATTCCTGAGTGCAGAGCCAGGGAGTAACCCCTGAGCATTGCTGGGTGTGACCCAAAAATAAAAAAAGCTAATACTTTCTGAATTATTATATGCTCTAAGACACCATTGTTTTTCTTTAAAGGCAATGTAGGAGGCCAGAGTGATAACACAGTGGTTCAGCTATCTGCCTTGCACACAGCCAATCTGGGTTCGATCTCCAGCACCCTATATGGTCCCCTGAGTCCACCAGGAGTAAGCACAATCACTGACAAGTGTAGCCCAAAGATCAGAAAAAAGGGGAGGGTGCAAGGTAAACTAAGCATAGCTTTAAGCCATCTTCTTGTCTGTCTGAAAATAAGGAATATAAAGAGAGGAAGGGAGATAGAGAGAGAGAGAGAGAGAGAGACCTGGTTTCAGCCATTCTGATGTGATATTTCTTAGCTAAATTAAAGTGAAAGTATGTCTCTTCCAACCAAAACAATTGTAATGTTATATTAGATGTTATAATGTTATATTATGTGCTAGGGCCAGAGAGATACAATCCAATCAGCATGAGGCTGGCCCCAAATCAGTTCCTGTACCTCTGGTCACCTGAGCATCATCAGTTATCACCTCTGAGCACAGAGACATGAGTAGCCCCCCAAGCTCCACTGGTTTGGCTCAAACTACTCACCCCAAAAAACAAACACTGGATTTGAGGGGCAGGTGCTTCCTTAGAAACAGACCTGTGACATGAATTCAAGTCTAATCCAACTCCAAAAAATTCAAGTTCATTGGATGTAACTCCAGATAAATGCCAACTAGAGACTGGACAAGTGAGTTGGGAAAGGAAAGCTGAAAATTGTTCCTTAAACTATTTGAGAAGAAAATAATGTGCAATTGAGCTCATGGTAGACACCAGGAGTGTCTCTCTGCAGTTGGACATGGACTGTGTGCTGACCACGCACCCTGTATAGCTGGGAAGTAAGTCCTCTCTGAAGTGCTGGAGAGTAAATTAGACAAAATTTGGGGCCAGAGCGATGGCACAGTGCGTAGGGCATTTGCCTGGCAAGCAGCCATCCCTGGCATTCAATATAGTCCCCTGAGCAATGCCAGGAGTAATTCTTGAGTGCAGGGCCAGGAGTAACCTCTGAGCATCACCAAGTGTGACCCAAAAAGCCAAAAAAAAAAAAAAAAGAAAGAAAAAATAGATTAAATTCTTAAAAACATAACACAAAGTGGATATATAATAAATGTCAGTTAAATTTGCATCATTTTCACATACTCATTATTTAGCAATATTTTGCAGCCTTAACTCTCATCTTTTTAAGCATCTAAGTTAAGTATCTGTCCTTTTATATTACACAGCCTCTGAAAAAAAAACAATTCTCCTACACAAAACATAAAATTAAATCCCACTACCCCCTCATCCCCAATGCTACTCTAAGAATTCTTTCCAGAACACTCAATGACTTTAATTATTCATTTAACAAAAATGTATTGATTATATGGTTTCCCTAAGGCTTGAAATTTAATAATAAGGAAATCCAGGTATTCTTTTCACTAATCTTCTCTTTTCTAGTACAGTTCTCTGATTATCTTAATCCACCGTAACTACAAGAACTGTGACACTAACTTGAACCCGGGGATCTAGTTTTGAATTATGACTGCCCCTATCCTGGCTCCTACGTGATTTCTGTGTTCCTAGAAAGCAGAAATAATGCCTCACTGATCTGTGAATTGCAATCTCCTCACCCCAAGCCCAGCATGTGATATGCATCCAATAATAGGAACTAAATTAGGCAGAGTTGAATTGTAGTGAATGGGAAAGAGACCTAGTAGCAGCTCTCGTTCTCCAAATGAAGAGTATTAGTTAGACAGAGAGAGAGAGGCAGAGAAAGTGAGGAAACGGGGGGTACCTACTATTGAGGCAGCCTGGGGGTGGGCGGGAAGGGTTGTGGGTACATTGGTGATGGGAATGGGGCACTGGTGGAGGGATGGGTGCTGGAATACTGTATTACCAATAACCAATAATGAACACCTTTGTAATTGTATGTCTCACGGTGGTATAATAAAAAATTTTTTTTGTTTTTTTTTCTTTTTTGGGCCACACCGGCGACACTCAGGGATTACTCCTGACTCTGCACTCAGGAATTACTCCTGGCGGTGCTCGGGGGGACCACACGGGATGCGGGGGGATCAAACCTGGGCCTACATGGGCCGACTGCGTGCAAGGCAAAAGCCCTACCCGCTGGGCTATATCTCCGGCCCCGCAATAAAAAAATTTTTTTTAAAAAAGAAACATTGTAGTGCTAGGGAGGCAGCTTAAGAGGCTACATACTTTTGCTTTTCTATCTTGTGGCGTTATTTGGGGCCCAATCCCAGCAGTGCTCAGGGGGCCACAACTTGCTCCTGTGCTCCTGGGTCAACCCAGGCTCTGTGTCCAGGGCACAGCAAAGAGACAACTCTAGAATTCATGTTAGATAAGCTGCTTAACCTTTGTACTATTCCTCCAGCCTCAGGAGTTCATGCTTTGTATACAGCAGACTCCGATTCCATCCCCAGACTTGCATGATTCCCCAAGCAACATCTGGTAATGAGCCTCAAGCAATATGTCTTTAACTGCCCCCTGAGAACCACTGGGTATGCAGTCCCCCAAAATTAAATAAATAAGAACGAATCCTTTTAAAATTAACACTTGGAGCCAGAACGATAGTCCAGCATTTAGGACATCCTGCCTTGCATGTGGCTGACCTGGGTTCAATTTCCCAGAATCCCATAAGGTCCCCCAAACACCGCCAGGAGTAATTCAGGAGCAGAGCCAGGAATAACCCACACATTGCTGGGTATGACCCAAAAAAGAAAACAATAAATAAACAAATGGATGGATGGATGGATGGATGGATGGATGGATGGATGGATGGATGGATGGATGGATGGATGGATGGATGGATGGATGGATGGATGGATGGATGGATGGATGGATGGATGGATGGATGGATGGATGTGATGGATGGATGGATGGATGGATGGATGGATGGATGGATGGATGGATGGATGGATGGATGGATGGATGGATGGATGGATGGATGGATGGATGGATGGATGGATGGATGGATGGATGGATGGATGGATGGATGGATGGATGGATGGATGGATGGATGGATGGATGGATGGATGGATGGAAGAAACTTCCCATTTAAACTACTGAACTAGCCAGTGTGCCACAAACGTTCTTGCATTGTTTATAGATAAAAAAAGAATTTCGTAAGGGCTTTCACATTTCTTCCTTAAATGATTGGCTGTACTACCCAATATCGCTTAGTGATTCTGAACACTAGGCTATCTTCTAAATCTATCTAGGTTCAAAGCCCATCTTTGTTGCTACATGTGAATTTTAAGAAAAGATAGCTCTTGATGTTCTCTCAGTGTACCAGTGACCAGTGAATTTAGGTTATGATGATTTTATCCTATCGTATTAATGAACATTTTGATATATTTGGTGGATTAATGGTGCTTGGTTTTGGTTTTAAGTTTTGGGTACACATGTGACAGTGCTTAGGGCTTTCTCCTGGGTTTGCTTAGGGATCACTCCTGACTGAGCTCAAGGACCATATGTGGTGCCAGAGACCAGACCCAGATCAGCTGCATGCAAGAGAAATGCATTAACTCCTGCACTATCTCTCCGGCTCTGATAATTAGCATGCTGTATGTGCTTGTGTGGGACACTCTTTTCATCGGTCATTTCTTTCAGAGATGAAACTGTGTGATCATACATGAACAGGTCTTCTTTGCTGTATCAGAAGAGCTCATTTCTCATCCAGACTAGCTGTTGGACAACACTTCATGCCAAGAATTTGTCACACTTAGATCATCATTCTATCAAAAACTTGGCAGATTTTTTTTCTCTTTGAATCTGGTGAATGCTACAGAGCAGGGGAGTTAGATGTATATTATTGATGAATAAAACACATAGATGCACTGAAATTGTGAATCAAGTGGACTTCCTGGAAAAAAAGATGTTTATGCTGAATAGGAATACAGCCAGAGGTAGCAAAAGAAAGCAAATTCAAAAGACCAGGGCAGGGCCGGAGCGATAGCCCAGTGGGTAGGGTGTTTGCCTTGCACGCGGCCGGCCCATGCCGGCCAGGGTTCGATCCCGGCATCCCATATGGTCCTCCGAGCACCGCCAGGAGTAATTCCTGAGTGCAGAGCCAGGAGAAACCCCTGAGCATCGCGGGTGTGACCCAAAAAGCAAAAAAAAAAAAAAATATTCCTAACTCAAAGACTGAAGTGGTAGTACTGGAGGTAAGTAACCTGCTTGCCTTGTGTACAGCTGTTTCAGCTGCAACCTTAGTTTGAATCCCCAGCACCCCATATGGTTCTCTGAGCATCACCAGGGGACACTCCTGAGCATAGAGCCAGTAAACAGCCCACGAGCATCACTGAGTATGACCCAAACTAACACAACCCCTAAATCATTGATAACTTTAAAGAACTTCTGCTTATATGAATTACATCTATTATTTTATTAGAGATTAAATATGAGAACATTGTTAAGTATAGGAACTTAAAAGCAAGTATTCCTTTGGCTACCAAAACTATATCATTCCATGTGGTATAGTTCTAGGAAGTTTCTGTACATGCACTTGATAAAAAAAAAATAGAAAGAATAATGACATCTGGTATTATTATAAATAGTTTTACCCTCATTGATACACTTAAAGAATCTTAAGGAACCCCACTGATGCCTCACCATATTTTGAAATATTCCAATTAAAAGATTAAGTAAGAAAACATGCTTCATATCAGAACTAGTAAAGATGAGGGCTATGGTTCCTGCTAATTCTTGCTATCTCAGCAAGATTACTTAATATTGGGGTAAAGAGATGGTACAACTGTATGTATATGCCTTGCTGATAATATACAGCCAATGCTGATTTAATGCCTGGCACCACAAATGGTCCCCTGAGCCCACCAGGAGTGATCCCTGAACCCAGAGCTGGAATAAGTCCTGAGCACTGCCAGGTATGGCCCAAACAGCACCCCCAAATTTAAAATAAATAAAATTCAAAGGCTACTTACTATTAATTCCAATATCTACTACCAAGATAATGCTATTATATGGTTAAAAAAAAACCTTCAAAATTTCAGAGGCCTTCTTCTCATTCAGATTGGCATTCATTTATGCTATTCCTGATTAGTAGGTACTACTTTTGGGTGATCAGCCCTTCTATTTTAGTCAAAAGTCTCAGTCCTAACTTTTTGTTTTAGTTTTGTGGGCATACCCAGATGTGTTCAGGGTTTATTCCTGCCTCTGCACTCAGGGCTCACTCCTGGTGTAGCTGAGTTTATCATATTAGAGCAGACGAATGAACTCATGTCAGCTGCTTGCAAAGAAAGTACCATAATCAACTCTACTATCTCTCCAAAGAGTTCCCTTTAGAAGATCCATATCTCAGAAGCTCCTCCATTCTGGGCAAACCAGAACATCAACTCTTGCTTTTGACTTCAACTGAAGAATAGTTAAACTTGGTTCAATAGCATCATCAGTATTTGCCAGATGTAGTATTTTGGTTTTGATTTGATTGGTTGTTTAGTTTTGAGAATACAACTGTTCTTTCTGAGGAGTTGGAGTTCAGGGATTGCTTCCAATGGTGTTTAAGGGATCAAAGTATGAACATTGACCATTGGGGACTTCATTTAAGTCATGGTTTCACTTAAAAATTAATTTATTTTCACTAAAAATATTATATTCTGGCTCATATCTAAGACAAAATGAAAATAATATTTTGTTTACATGTCATTTCTCCTACACTCAATAGACTCAACAGAAGTCTTGTTTGGTACTTTAAAAAGCATTTTTTTCTTAAATTACTGTATAAAAACTAGGCTATGTTTAGCTTTTTTATAGATCATCTTGTCTGAAGGAATTAGTTGCTTACAAAGGACTTTTTTAAAAAATTCTTCTTAGGTTCTGAGATGAAGCTCTTTACTTGAAATATAACTTGCCCGAAGCATGTAAATAGAAACAGTGGCAGTTCTATCCATGTGATTTGCCAAAGGGGTGTTAAGAAATTTCTCTGTTTTTTCTATATGTGTGATTTGAAAAGTGCTAAATTGCTAAAGGAAATTAAAATGGAGGGAAAAAATGGAATTCTACACTTGCAGGCTTTGAGCAATTTCTGAGTCCTACATACCCAGTTAAGCTGAAAAAAAAAATCAAAATTTTCGTAATCATTGGAAATAGAAAAAAAATGTGGGGCGGGGGTGAAATTAAAACTATTTTGATTTAGGGTCCTACTGTAATAGAAATGCCTGTCGTATACTGAACGGTACCTCCTGAGAGCAAAAAAAAATAGACAGTAGAAGATAAATAGAGGGGCTTTTCAACAGGAAGGGCCTTTGAATTTGATTCCACTCTTTGTTGTTGTTACTGCTGGCGCTGCTGCTGTTGCATTAGGAGGGAATATGGAAAAAACATTATGAAAGAATAAACACTTTGTGCACAAGGCCCCTTCTCAAACAACAACCTCTACTACCATTTTGGAATCTGTTACAAAACATACCAGTTACAAAGCACTTCTGATGGGGATCACTTCTTTCAAAAACAAAACCTCGTTTCCTAAAAGCTGTTTAAAGGTTTTGGGGAGGTAGAGCTTTTGGTCTTAAAGAGCAATTGGTATTCATTTATTTTGTTTTTCAAAATCTGGGGAAGTGTTATCCCTTTGATATGCACTCAGAGCTCCAGGTGAAAGAAGGAAACTTTAGGCTTCTCAGTGGAAGCTCCCAGCCCTTTGTCAGCATTTAAAAGCCCCCAGGCAGTCCCAGTCTTCTGCAATGGAGTTTGCCCACCTCCAATAATGAATCTGGCTTTCTTCTTCCTAATCGCTACCACCAAAGACCTTCAGAAGAGGACACTTATTTGTTTCACTTAGCCTTCCATTTTATTTTCCCTCTGGCCTTTGCGTACTAAACCCTTTATCCATCGCTTCTCGGCCTTTTGGCTAAGATCAAGTGTAGTATCTGTTCTTATCAGTTTAATATCTGATACGCCCTCTATCCGAGGACAATATATTAAATGGATTTTTGGGACTAGGAAATGGAATAGGAGCTTGCTCCGTCCATTCCACGCATCGACCTGGTATTGCAGTACTTCCAGGAACGGTGCACCCCGGGGAATAATGCGGTTTAACAATAGGTTTCTCCATCTTGTTGCTAAGGTCTAAGCGTCCCTGAAACTCTAGGAAATGTTGGAGTTTATTAAATCTTTTCTAAAAAAAAAAATAAAAAAAAATAAACCCCTTTATCCACCAGAGAGAAGAAAACTCAGCCCAATTCTGAGCTGTCTTGTGGGTGTCCTAGATAGGGTCTGCAGATACAGGCTTCCCAGATTCAGATTATTATTTGTACGGAGTCATGAAAGTGACTACTCTTATGTCACTGAAGATTCCAATGGCCATTGTATCTGTGTGGAAAAGGATTGAGCAGAAGAAACAGATGCAGCTGTGTGTAGACCGGTGGTAAATTTGGATCACAGCCCCAAGGAAATGGGGGAGTGGGGAGTGCAAAAACTAAAATTACCTCTTAAAACAGCTTGTGAAAGACACTCAGAACACCATGACCTCTGTCTTCTGTGTAGTTCATTTTATTTTATATGTATTTTTTTTCTATTTTATTATAACACTGTGAGATATACAATTACAAAGATGTTCATGCTTGAGTTTCGGTCATACAGTGTTCCAGCACCCATCCCGCCACCAGTGCCCATTTCCCAATTTCCCACCACCAATATCCCCAATTCCCTCCCTCCTCCCTAGTCTGCCTCTATGGCAGGTTCTTTAGCAGGTTCTTTGTCCTCTCTCTCTCTCTCTCTCTCTCTCTCTCTCTCTCTCTCTCTCTCTCTCTCTCTCTCTCTCTCTCTCTCTCTCTCTTTTCTCCCCCTTCTCTTACACACTATGGATTGTAATACATACATTTAGAGGTTATCATGTGTATCTTTTTGCCTGTATTCAATGCTCAGTTCTAGGCTGGTATTAACACTTTCGACATGGGCCAGAGTGATAGCACAGCAGGTAGGGCGTTTGCCTTGCAGGTGGCATCCCTTATAGTCCTCCGAGCACCGACAGGAGTAATTCCTGAGTGAAGAGTCAGGAGTCACCCCTGAGCATTGTCAGGTGTCACCCAAAAAGAAAAAAAAGCACTTTTGACAATCTAGCACACCGTTCACTTCTCCATCTTACCTAACCTCTGACTCCCCCAAGTTTGTAGTAGATTCCACCTTTGACAAGACCTCCTGATCCATGTTTTGCCTGACCTTGGATATTGGTATCCTACTATAGATATAGATATAGATATAGATATAGATATAGATATAGATATAGATACAGATATAGATATATATGTATATATATGTGTATACATATATGTGTATATATATACACACACATATATATATATATACACCTATATAGCCCTAGCCCGTCACCCCAGCAGAGCCTCGCAACAAGCCAGATGACACCCCCCACACTCCATGAGGGCTGCCATTTTCCACATCCGGACCTCCCTCTCGTCAGAACTCCACCCAGCAGACAAGCCTATCACAGCCCGGATCATCAACACCCACCCTGCAGCAGTTTTTTTTTCAATCCAGCCCAGGTATGCTTATCCAGAGACTCACAGACATGAGGCAGAGCTGCTACCAGCTCTCCCTGTGCCCAGCCGCTCACGAGGTGCCGGGAGGGATGGCGGGTTCTAGCCCTGGCCCGCCACCCCAGCAGAGCCTCCCAACAAGCCAGACGACCCCCCCCCACTCCATGAAGGCCACCATTTTCCACATCTGGACCTCCCTCTCTTCAGAACTCCATCCAGCAGACGAGGCCTATCACAGCCGGCTTGCGCTTGTGGCCGTGCAGTTCACAATAAATCACAGAATTCATCAATAAATTCTGTATTTAGAGGTGACTACAAGAGTATGCCACCCACATGGCAAGCTGCCCGTGTCTTATTTGATATGCCAAATACCAGTAACAATTATGTTAGGTCATTCCCATGACCTAATATAATAGTTTGAGGCTCTTTATGTTCCTGGAGCGAGCAGATACCCTTGGGCTCTACTAGCATGAGACAGGACATATGGAGATGTTACTGGAGCCTGCTCGAGCAAATTGATGATGAACGGGAAGATAGTGATAGTGATATGTGTGTATACTATATATATAGTAGGATACATATATATGTATATATCATGCAAATAAATGCAGTCATTCTTTATCTGTCTTTTTACTTCTGGCTAATTTCACTCAACATGATCCTCTCCATGTCCATCCTCTTATAGGCAAATTTCATATGTGTAGTTCATTTAAAAATGAAAACATTGAGGTTTGTTGAGGTCAAACAGTATCAGACTGTACTTTGAGAGGGCTGATCCCTAAAGTCAACTAAACAATGCATATTTGTGGATTTCCTATGATCAGTTGGTTCAACAAGGCATTTCCAACATAGACTACAAATTCCCTCTTTCTCCAACAATGAATAACCTGAAGGAAAGAAAAATTGTCTAACAAATAAAGTGTTACTAAAATTTTAGGTTTATATGCAATTACCATATGGATACCGCAAAAGAATTATCAAGCTGAATGAGCAGTGATTGCCATGCAGATTTGGAAATAGAGTAGGGTTTTATAATACTAGACTCTTAGATATGGGACACAAGAATTTTCAATCTCTATACATTAATAGAACTAGAAAAAAAATTCTAAGTAGCTGAATTCAGAATTAATGGATAGACTATCAAAGACAAGAGAAATAGTTTTTTTCCCTTTTTTTCTTTGATTTTTTTTTTTTACAATTACAAAAGATATACAATTAAAAGTTCATATTTGGGTTTTGGTCATACAGTGTTCCAGCACCCGTCCCTCCACCCGTGCCCATCTCCCACCACCAACGTCCCCGGTTCCCTCCCCCTCCCCCAGCCCTCCTCCATGGCAGGTTCTTTATTTCTTTCCCTTTCTCTCTCTTTCTCTTTTCCTTCCCCTCCATACTATGGATTACAGAACATACATTAAAGGGTTGTCATGTGTATCTTTTTGCCTCTATTTAATACTCAGTTCTAGGGTTGGCATTAGTACCCTCAACAATTGTTAGCACACTGTTCCATTTTCTGTCTTACCTAGCCTCTGACTCCCACACGTTTGTGATAATTTCCACCTTTGACAAGACCTCCTGATATATGTTTCACTTGACCTTGGATATTGGTATCATAATATGTACATATATATTTATGTTATGCAGATAAATGCAGACATTCTGTATCTGTCTCTCTCCTTCTGGCTAATTTCACTCAACATAATCTTCTCCATGTCCATCCATTTATAGGCAAATTTTATAACTTCATTTTTCCTAACAGCTGCATAGTATTCCATTGTGTAGATGTACCAAAGCTTCTTTATCCAGTCATCGATTTTCGGGCACTCTGATTGCTTCCAGATTCTGGCTATTGTGAATAATGCTGCTATGAACATAAAAAGTAGGGATGGTGTTTCCGCTGCATTATTTTGGTTTCCCAGAGTAGATTCCCAGGAGTGGTATGGCTGGGTCAAATGGGAGTTCAATTTCTAGTCTTTGGAGGATTGTTCATATTGTTTTCCAGAAAGGCTGTACCAGCCGGCATTCCCACCAACAATGGACGAGTGTCCCCTTTTCCCCACATCCACGCCAGCACTTGTGAGAGAAAT